>JAYEPQ010000005.1:3287500-3490000 GCA_036321105.1 Dracaena cambodiana
CAACAGAAATTCTTTGCTTTCTTTCCATTGAATTAACTTAAATTACAATGAAAGGGAACAATAGAAAAAGAAAGAACAAACGAGAGGATTTTATATTTTAATCGCTCTCGTTTACAATGTAAATGTGGGAACTGTGTGGCGATGGGATCTAACTAGTAGTTCCTTTTGACGATCTGACGACGAACTCTTCTCTTGAAGATGGCGGCCGACTGTAGAACTGATCTCCTCTGGTCTTGATTCGTTAAAGGCTCTATGCGTAACTCGAACTTCTCCAAAACTCCAGAAAAAAGATCCCCCAAGGCTTCCTCATGATGGTAGTTATAGCCTTGGGGTCATATGAGAGTTTCTATCTAAATAGAATTTGTACTCATCAAGGATTTCAGTTAAATATTTTAGTTTTGATTTAAATCTCTTTATTTAGAGTTCTGATCGGACTTAATTTGGGTATTTGGATAAGCCCTAATCATAATTTCAATCAATTTGAGATTCTGGTTATCTGCTCACGCGTAGTTAATCTCACCAAAATGCAGAGCTAAGAGACCAGAATGCGGAGCTATTGATTAGCTCCGTATTTTACTCAAACGTGATACTAAAATAGCCAAACGCGGAGCTATAGAGTTACCTCCACATTCTGTTGTGGAAAATCCTATTTTCTTAGAAATTTTTACTGCCCACAGAACCCCCTCCAAAGTTTTCAAAACAGTTTGAAATTTAGCAAATTTTGAAATACTTTGGATCTTCAAACTGGAACGCGGAGTTAGAATATCAAGTTTATCTTCACATTTTGTTCACTTGCATAACAAATAACTTGTCAACAAAATAGTTCACTGTTTTGGTAATACAATTGAAGGCTCATCTGCATAACTTAGATCATTAATACCGACTGGGTTATGATTTTTTAACTTCAGTAAAGCCCATTGAAAAGAGCAAAATGATAATTTGGTGAAGATGTTTAAACACTTACACCAGGATGATCGGGTCAGGATCATTAATTTAGACAGAGGTGCCTAATTGCACATGCCTTAGTTTTAATGGATGCAATTCAAGGCTCTGATGTGTAACTTGAATTGCACATGCCAATATAATCGAGTGATGATTATCAGATTTCGACAGGGGCGCCTAATTGCACATGCCTTAGTTTGATAGAGGAAGCTCCAGTGCTCATTTGTATAACTTGAACTGTCCACTCCAAGATGATCAAATCAGGATCATTAACTTAGACAGAGGAGCCTAATTGTATATGCCTTAGTTTAATAAAGAAGTTCAAGTGCTCATTTGCGTAACTCGAACAAGTGGATGGTTATACTTCTAGGGAGTATGAACTAGATGTGACCGTTACTCTGTCACCGTTCTGGTTCATTAAGCATAGTATTTCTTCAGAAATTTGCCATTGATCGGCATCATCATCCTATCGCCATTCTGATTAATTAAGCGATAGGCTCCACTAGAGTATACAGTCTCAACAATAAACGGTCCTTCCCACTTGGGTTCAAATTTACCCTTAGTTCTGTGGATCAGAATCATTGGCCTTTTAATAGCCAAAACTAAGTCTCCTTGCTTAAAGGTCCTTGGCTTAATGCTCTTATTGAACGTTTGCAAGATCCGAGCTTGATACAACTCGATTTGTTGTTGAGCCCTGAGACATTTTTCATCTAACGCCTCTAGTTCTTGCAATCCTTGTTGATGGCGCTCTTCTGTTATCATCTTTGTGGCTAAGGCCACTCTTAACGATGGTATCTGGATTTCAAGAGGCAAGACGGCCTCACTTCCATAAACCAAGGAGAACGGGGTAGCTTTTGTTGGGGTGCAAACGGTAGTGCGATAAGCCCACAAGTACTCTCCTAGTTTTTCATCCCAGTCTCGTTTATTGGAAGAGACAAACTTCCAAAGGAGTTTAATGATCGTCTTGTTGAAAGCTTCGGCTAGCCCATTTGCTGCAGGATTATATGGCGTTGAAGCAATATATTTGATTCCGAACTTATCACAGAATCTTGAGAATCCCTGGCTGATGAATTGCGGTCCATTATCATGAATGATCCTTCGAGGGATGCCGAAACGGTAAATGATATGATGCTTAATGAACTTAATCACATCAATCGTTTTCACTTCTCTCATGGGCACAGTTTCTGCCCATCTTGAAAAATAATCGGTTATTGCAAGAATAAACCGATGACCTCTGGATGACGGGGGAGTTATTGGCCCCACAATATCCATTCCCCATGCCTCAAATGGCCAACTAGCAACGGTATTGTGCAAGTATTCTAGGGGTTGATGGATAATGTTAGCATGTACTTGACATGCATGGCATCATTTAGCGTATGCCATTGCCTCTGTAATCATCTTCGGCCAGTAGTATCCCAGCCTTCTTATGCGGTCTCCGAGTTTTGGACCGAGCTGATGAGCTCCACACACTCCATCATGTGTTTCTCTCAGTACTTCATCTGCTTCTGCTTTTAATATGCAGCATAGCAGCAGACCATCATTTGACTTTATGTATAAAATTTGAAGTGTACGATCAAAGTAAAATCTCGGGGCCTTCCTTTTTATCGAGATGGCTTCCTTTGGATCGTCTGGTAGTATCCCATATAGGGTGTAATCTATAAATGGAAATCGCCAATCACGGGGTTTTAGAATTAAGCCTGTCTGGCACACCTCTTTGGTTTGGAATACTGTATCTGGGTGGAGGAGTTCTCTACTACCAATAGTGATGCTTTTAGCTTCATCTGGCGGGATCGCCAATGTTGCAGCTAGTGCCGCAAGAGCATCTGCATAGACGTTCTCATTCTGAGATATATGATAGATATAAAACTATTCAAAATATCCTGCTAGCTCAATGGCTAGCTGATGATAGGGGATGATGGTTTCATGTCAGACTTCATACTCACCGACGATGAGCTTAGAGTCTCCATATGCCTCTAGATAGTTCACCCCCAGTTGCAGAGCCATTTTTAAGTCGATAATAAGCGCGTTGTATTCCGCCAAATTATTTGTGCATGGTTCTGTTAATGAGTAATCGTTAGGCAGTATGTGTTTATGTGCGGATATCCGCACAACCCCCACTTCAGCAGTAGATCGTCTGGCAGCACCATCAAAGAACATCTGCCATGGTTGTTCATTGTTAGTTGTGTTAACCTCTGACGTCGGTTTAGAGTTAGACCAAATCGGATGGTCTGCAAGGAAATCGGCGATTGCCTGTCCCTTCATGGCTTTTTGAGGGACGAAGTGTATATCATATGGCGATAGCAATAATGCCCATTTTACCAATCAACCATTTAAGGATCCCGGTTTTGTCATCAGGATTTTCAAGGGATTAACCCGTGATATGACATGTATCGTTTGCCCTGAAAGATAGTGTCGCATTTTCTGAACAGCAACACTAGGGCTAAACATTCTTTTTCAATCGGGGTATATCGACGCTCGGTCCCGATCATTGTTCTGCTTAAGTAATAAAGGGCGTGTTTATGGCCGTGCCCATTATATTGAGCAAGTAGTGCTCCTAAAGCATCATCCATGGCTATTACATATATAAGGAATGGCTGCCCAGGGACTGGTGCCATAAGGACAGGAGGTTTCGTGAGGTATTCTTTGAGATCGTCAAACGCCTGTTGACATGCCTCATCCCATACGAAAGAAACTCGCTTTTTCATGAGTCTGGAGAATGGCTGGCATCGCCCTGATAAGTTAGAGATAAATAGCCGGATATAGGCTAGTTTTCCTTGTAACCCCCTTAATTCTTTAAGATTGCGGGGAGGCGGCATCTCGTTGATCACTTTTACTTTTTCAGGATCAAGGAAAATTCCTTTTGAAGTAATTACGAATCCAAGGAATTTCCCACTTGATACCCCCATGAAGGATTTAGTAGGATTCATCTTCAAGTGATGTCTTCGCATAAGATTGAAGACTGTTCTTAGATCTTGAAGATGATTTTTTTTATTTTTTCTTTTGACCGCTAAGTCATCCACATAACACTCCACCATTTTTCACAGATGTTCTTTAAATATCATGCTCATCGCACGTTGGTAGGTGGCACCGGCGTTCTTCAATCCGAAAGGCATTACTGTATAATAGTATACCTCCAGCGGCGTTCTGAAAGTTGTATGCTTCTCATCATCTTGGTGCATTTTAATCTCGTTATAGCTTGAGAAGCCATCCATAAAGGACATCCTCTCGTATCCGTAGGTGTCATCGATCATGACATTAGTAATTGGGAGTAGGAATTCGTCCCTAGGGCACGCAACATTCAAATCCCGAAAATCAATGCATATTCGGATCTTGCCATTCTTCTTACGAACTGGCACTATGTTGGCCACCCAATCAGGATGTTGTTCTTCTTGGATAAATCCCAATTTTATGAGTTTATTGACCTCGGCGACTATCGCCTCCATCAATTCCGATCGAAAACGCCTTTGCTGTTGTTTAACTGGCTTGGCGTCTTCCTTAATATTTAGCCGGTGTGTGGCAATCTGATGATCAAGCCCGGGCATGTCTTCATAGCTCCATGCGAACACGTCTATATACTCTTTGATAAGAGATATAAGTTCCTCCTTTTCTAAGGGAGTTAGCATGTCGGTTATAAAGATGGGTTTCAGGTTCTCCGCCGTTCCCATATTAACTTGTACCAATTTATCTTCTGTGGGCGGGTCATGCTGTTCAAAGCGGACATCCCAAAGAGTGTCCATGTGTTTAGCCCAGGAATCATCTTGAACATCAGTTGGTTCCTTGTCGCTTTCCGGTGCAGCTGAAACCATATTTACTGTTAGAGATTGAAACCAGGCGCCGGTACTTTGATCCGAGTCATGGTCAAGTGGATGTAAGTCCTCATTAACCGAAGAGCTTTCTTCGTATTTGTGTGGTGATGAGGGAGGAGTAGATACATAGCCCAACCCCCTGCGAGTCTTTTGATAATATTCTGGGCTCTTTCCTCTCGGTCTAAACGAAGGTATGAGATTTCGTCGCCCTTTTCCAAAGTTTAATCCTGGATTCTGTGTAAAATTATAACCCATCCTTTCCATCATTTGTTGGGATTTCTGTTCATATAAGTGAAATTGAGGTGATGTTTGTTCATCACTTTCACTGCTTTGTCTTTGTCGAGGTGACATAATTACTTTGCCGAACATGATCGGCTTTTGGGATCCCTATCGAGGAAGCACTTCAAAGAAGTGACCTTGTCCCTTAGTTATTTTTGATTAAGAGAGGAGGGATGACTTAAGTGGCAAATGGTATATGGCCAGAACTTCAAGTTCGGATAGGCCATCCACTTCAGTGAAGTACAAGAGAGCTGACATTCTGTAGCTACAGCAGACTCGTAGACTAACTTTATATTTTTATTGATAATCCACTCATCCTCTACTACATCAGCTACATTATTATCAAAATTTAAATTAAAATCTAAGTGAGGATTGATTTCATAATCATCTCCATCGTTCTCTTCGTGAGGCTTGTACTCAGTATCCGCCTCGTTGCCGCTTTCGTCAAACTTTTGAGGCTTGCTGAGGTTGTCGTCGGAGACTTCGTGGGCTAGCTTGTAGAGCATAGCATCCGTGAAGTAGTTTTCCAGTCCTTTAAAAGGTTGCCTATCTGCAACTAGAGTCCGGACTTCTTCTTGTTCATCACATTATTTCATACACTGGTGGAGAGTCGACGGGACTACCATATAGGCGTGGATCCAAGGCCGTCCCAGTAAAATGTTGTAGGAAGTGTCTGCATCAATGACGTAGCATGTGACCTCCGTCCTCAAATCTCCGATTTGACATCGAAATTGGATCTTTCCAAGGGGACAACTATCATTGGCATTAAACCCTTATATTGTAGTATTAGTTGGTGTCAGGCGATGGGGAGAAATCCCCAATAACTGCATCAACCTTCTGGGAATGATGCTTAGTGCAGACCCTAGAATGATTTGAATTTGGTCCACCTTTGTGGATCCGACATATCCGGTGAAATATAAAGGCCTATTATGCTTTATATTCCTTACATGCATATCCTCTGGAGAGAAAGTAATCCGTGGGACCTGCCTCCTCACTTGATGACAGTAGGGGCAAGAGTCCTACTCTTGGTCAGCTAGCTCGACAATCTGAGTTAGGAATGACTCAGAGTCTGCCAAGGCCTCTCTCAACACCTCGCGAGTTGATTTTGATAATCGTAACAACTCATAAAGCATGACTCGAGCTGGAATATTTGCCAACTGAGCTATTATGTCAAATTTGAAGGTAGCATCCTTGACTCCTTCATCTTTTCCAGGATTTTTCTGGAAACGAAGCCCTTTCTTCTTTGCAGGCTTTGCGAATTCTCCGTATATACCTTTTGGGTCTACTCTGGTGTAGTCCTTAAGATATGTTTTACCCGATCGAGTGCTGGAAGGGCCTGCATCATCCTGATGAGTGGCCATGGCTTCGTGCTCTTCTTCAGAGTCTGTAAATGCCCCTGCAATTATATATTCAACTTTTATTTTTGCGAAAATAGTATTGCTAGTCCGCTTTTTCTTTTGACCCCTTGCGGTAGTCCACTGTTCATCCTGTAGTAAATCAAAGTGGACCCACATGACTTTCCCCTTTTGAGTTGTTATGGGGATAAGTCCTTCTTGAGCCTTTTTATGCGAGTCATGGTTTTTCGTAACCAGCTTCCCCTTTGGAATTGGGGTCACCCCTGCGGGAAACTCATGGGTTCCAACCACTAAGATTGCCATATTGGCAGTGACCTTCTTTTGTTCCTCTTTAAGCGTCAGAACTCCAGCTTCTATCAGTGCTTGGATTCTGTTCTTCAGAGGGCAACAATCCCTAGTAGGATATCCGACATTCCTGTGGTAGAGACAATAGTTGGGGTCGTTGGTTTTACCAGCGTCCTCTAGTTTTCTATTCTCCGGGAGTTTCATTATTCCCTTCCTAAGGAGCAGATGAAAAAGTGTAGGCATCTGTTCCGCTTTGAAAGTGTATGTCCTTTCTTGCTGGGCCTATTTTGTCTCGTGCCCTTTTGATTTTTGGGCTCGGGCTAGGAGGACTTGTCTTCTGTGGAGGTGCCTCTGATGCCATTGCTGCTTTCTCTTTTTTCTTATTATTATTTTGGGTGTACGGCCTATTATTTCTGGTATTTCTCGATCCCCGAGACTCTTCAACTCGACGAATCAAGTCCTCGGCTTGCTCTCCTTGTTTGAGCAAATCCCTCCATGTCTTAAACTCTACAGCCCCCATTTTTAAGAGCACATTAGTTTTAAGATTATATCGACATGTCTCTACTAGAGTTTCCTGGACCATTCCATGTTTCAATGCACGGATTTCTCCCGGAAACTTTCTATGAAGTATTTTACTGCTTCTTGTTCCCCTTGTTCAGTCGCAAGGAGGGAATGAACTGTAATTTCCGTATCATCCTCAAAGAAATGTGAGAGAAATAATTTCTCACTCGGTATTAATAGTACCTGGGGGTAGCTGCATAAACCAAGTGAAGGTAGGCCCTCGTAAGGTGCATGCGAATACCTTGGTCATTACTGGGTCATTGCCTATTAAGTGTCCTGCTTGGGACAAGAAGTAGTAAATTTATTGACTGGGAGATCCTTTCCCGTCATACGGCTCTAATTTGAGCGGTTTATATTTTTCACGGTATGGTGCCAAATCCCATTCAGGCGGATATGGTCTTGAGATCCCTGATTCTTTCAACTCCTTCCTGTGCATTAATGCTTCGAGCTGACTTTGTAACTTCTCTGATTCTCTTCATGTGGATCATGAAAAGAATACTTGTCCTCGTCCTCGTCCTCATGCGTCAAGTGGGCTTTCTCTTCTTTATCTTCTTCATTCAATTTATTGAACGGAATTTCTTTTCCCTTTTTGACGTTATCCTCGATAATTTTTTGGGTATTCTCGACCACTTTTGAGAGCATCATTTTAAGATCTTCAATTGTCTTTTGTTGCTCCCGAATCATCTGTTCTTGGGTTTCAACTCTTTGGTCGATGTCATCAGATCTATTCATCATATATGATGCTGATTTCAATTTAGATGATGCCAGGGAACGAGGAGAGGCTACGGCCGAATTATTGCTATCATCATCATAAGAACCTTTCATGAGTTTCTTATAATTTCGGGCGGGGATAGCACCTGACCTAAGCCGGGTGACATGATTAGGTTCTTCATCACTTGATTCTGATTCACCATTCTTTTCTATGACTTTCTTACCCTTGCCAACCATGTTAGAAGTTACAACTCTCCATTCTTCTCGGGGAGTGACTTTTGTTTTCTTAGTAGGGTTTTTGTCCACCTTAGTTAATCGGTCGAACACTGATACCCTGTTCTTGCTGCAGCCATAATTATCCATTACAGTGGATACCGCTGTCATCAACTGCTGGCAATGACAAATCGGTTCAGATTGGACTTGTTCTATACTTCTCTTCTTGGTTAAGTACTCCCTGAGGTCAGTGACTTTAGTCATGGAATCGTGAGACCCATTCAACTTTTGAGAGGGTCCAGGAACCCACTGAAGCTTCTTGAGATCATTGGAGTCCAGTTCTGGTCCATTAGTGTGACGATCAGCCCTTAGTTGTATTCGGGTTGATCTACGCGGAGCTAAGAGATAGCTTCGCATTTTGGAATGCGGAGCTGATAATTAGCCTCGCGTTTTGTGTTGCGGGGCTGAAAAGTAGCTCCGCTTTTTGTGTTGCGGGGCTGAGAAATAGCTCCGCATTTTATGCTAGCTTGACGTCTTTGCAGAAGTTTATCTTCTGAAATATTAGCCTCGCGTGGAAGAAAATTCTTGCGCGCTGGCCTATTCTTGCTATTAACGCAAGTCATAACTTTGCATTTAGTGCGATTTTTGCAATTGACGACGATTTTCCAATCATCTTCGCGATTTATACAGAGCTGAGTAATCTTGCGTTTATCGCAAGTACTACTGGCTTTGCGTTTATCTCTTAGCTCAATATTAGCCTCGCGTGGAGAATCACACGCTGGCTTTAAGAAAATTTTATCCTCCCGTTTATCGTGAGTGTTAAAAATCTTGCGTTTATCGCAAGTTGAACTGGCTTAGCATTTATCGCTAAGTCCAGTAATAGCCTCGCGTGAAGAATCACACGCTGGCTTTAGGAAAATTTTATCCTCACGTTTATCGCGACTGTCAAAAATCTTGCGTTTATCGCAAGTTGAACTAGCTTCGCGTTTATCGCTAAGTCCAGTAATAGCCTCGTGTGGAGAATCACAAGCTGGCATTAGGAAAATTTTATCCTCGCATTTATCGCGAGTGTCAAAAATCTTGTGTTTATCGCAAGTTGAACTAGCTTCGCATTTATCGCTAAGTCCAGTAATAGCCTCGTGTGGAAAATTACACGCTGACTTTAAGGAAATTTTATTCTCGCGTTTATCGCGAGTATCAGAAATTTTGCGATTAACACAAATCTTACTGGTTTCGCTTTTATCCCTAAGTCCAGTGATAGCCTCGCATGGAGAATCACAAGCTGGCTTGTTCTTGCAATTAACACAAGTTGCAGCTTCGCGTTTAACGCGATACTGACTAGTCTTGCAATTAATGTGAGCCAGTTTGCAAGGGACCATAACCTCACGTTTTATGAAGTTAGCCTCGTGTTCAAGGCGAGCTCTGAGGGCCTTTCGTCTAGCTCTCTGATTCCTATTTCGGAGTTGGGTTCTAGTCAATCCAGTTCCCATGCCTTCTTCAGCAGTAGAGAGGCCATCCTCTGCTAGGATTTCCTGCCCAAACAACGACTCTATGGCCACAGTCTCTAAGGGTCTCCGTTCATTGGTGGATACCTTTTTACCCGTTACTCGGGTATTGGAGCGCACGCGACGATAGTGTCGCATTTCGTTCAAGTTACCTGATTAAGAGAAGAGATACTCCTCATACTTCTACTGGTCGATTTCCACGACCAGCATATCTACTTCGGATACGATCCTATCAACGTCAGATTGCGCCATGATCTCTTCTTCGGTGAAAGAGACGCCTCCCACTGTAGTCGCCAGTTTGTTCGCAGTAGAAATTCTTTACTTTCCTTCCATTGAATTAACTGAAATTATAACGAAAGGGAACCATAGAAAAAGAAAGAACAAACGAGAGGATTTTATATTTTAATCGCTCTCTTTTACAATGTAAACGTGGGATCTGTGTGGCGATGGGATCTAACTAGTAGTTCTTTTTGACGATCTGACGACGAACTCTTCTCTTGAAGATGGCGGCCGATTGTAGAACTGATCTCCTCTGGTCTTGATTCGTTCAAGGCTCTATGCGTAACTCGAACTTCTCCAAAACTCCAGAAAAAAGATCCTCCAAGGCTTTATAGCCTTGGGGTCATGTGAGAGTTTCTATCTAAATAGAATTTGTGCTCATCAAGGATTCCAATCAAATATCTTAGTTTTGATTTAAATCTCTTGATTTAGAGTTCTGATTGGACTTAATTTGGGTATTTGGATAAGCTCTAATCATAATCTCAATCAATTTGAGATTCTAGTTATCTGCTTACGCAGAGTTAATCTCACCAAAACGCGGAACTAAGAGACCATAACGCGGAGCTATTGATTTGCTCCGCGTTTTACTCAAACACGAGGCTAAACTAGCCAAACGCGGAGCTATAGAGTTAGCTCCGAGTTCTGTTGTGGAAAATCCTATTATCTTAGAAATTTTCACTACCAACACCATATTATTTCTTGTGTTGTTCTTATGTGATATATGGTTTTCTTCATCACTGTGATCTCAAAGGGGGATTCGATTCCCAACAATGCTGCTAGAGAGGAGCTCCAGGCCATTTCCAAGATTCATGCTTAAAAAGAAGCCAAAGCTAGAGAATTGACATAGATGGGTTAGAAGCTCGAGGCTGATCTCCACGCTCTTGAGCCTATGAAAGCAGAGGCCTTAGAGTTGCAATCTATATTTAAAAAAAAAAAAGCTAGATTCTCCATGCCAAGAGATGTCAACAAAAGGTTCAAAGCATGACAATGGATCTTGAACGATCAAAGAATTGTACTTGTGGGCTGGAACCAAGCATGGCTGTGTTGGATAATCTTGTTGCATTGTCTCAGCGTTTTTAGATAAGAATATTAGTTCAGTTTATTTTTGAATTAGTCAAGATAAGAAGATTAGTTCAGTTTGTTAGATAAGAAGATTAGTTCAATTTATTTTTAAATTAGTCAAGATAAGAAGATTAGTTCAGTTTGTTATTTGAATTAGTGATCCGCTTAGAGGCGTGAGTTTTGTACTCCCTATATATAGATGAAATAATCAAGAGGAAGTAAGAAGAAAAAAAGCCCTCTTCTAAAAAGAAAAACCTTCTTCTATTCCTGTTGTTTTTCTACATTTGGTATCAGAGCCGAAAGGGTGAGCCAATTGAAGAAAAAAAAAGAGAGCCGCCGAAGTCTTGAAGCTTTCTTTGCTTGGTGAGGCAGCACAAAGATCCCAGGGGCTGAAATTATTTTGCCAAGAAAATAATTGAGTTGCTCTTGTTGGTTCGGTGGAAGCAAGAGAGAAGCAAAGGAAGAAAGAGGGTGGCTGCTATTGCAAAAGAAGGGGAAATTAGAGCTCGTGTTGTATGCCAAACATCATGCCGCGAAGCATCATCACCAGCGGAAATGACGGGGCTGCCTCGGGTGCGCTAGTGAAGGAAAGCACCGGCGTCTCCTTCCACTACCCGATGCTGACGAATACGAACTACACAACCTGGGCTATCAAGATGCGTGTGTACCTACAAGCACAAGGTGTGTGGGACGCCATCCAGCCCGGGACCGACGTGGAGACAAGGAAGGACAAGATGGCACTCGCCGCCATCTATGAAGCTATCCCCGAGGAAAACCTTCTTCTCATAGCGGAGAAGGAGACGGCAAAGGAGGCTTGGGAGATGCTCAAGACAAAGTACGTGGGTGCTGATCGAGTGAAGCAGGTGAAGCTCCAAACTCTAAAGAGTGAGTTTGAAACTCTCCGCATGAAAGAAGCGGAGACGATAGATGACTTCGCCGGGAGGCCGATAGCCATAGTCAGCAAGTCCGCCGGCCTCAGCGGCAAGATCGAAGAAAGCACCGCCGTCAGGAAGTTCTTAGTCATCGTCCCCAACAAATTCCTACCCATTGTCACGTCGATCGAGCAGTTTGCCGATGTGACGACGATGACATTGGAGGAGGCGATTGGTCGCCTCAAGACTTTCGAGGAAAGGATTCATGGCGCCAATGGCAAGGACGATGAACATCTTCTACTCACGAAGGCGGAGTGGAAGGCTCGCTGGAAGTAGTCCGGTGAGGGTTCATCATCGAACGCGTCAAAGGGGCGCGGCAAAGGAGCCGGGCGCGGCCAGGGGAGTGGCCAGGGGAGCGGTTCTGGACGCGGCAGCGGCATTGGGCCTGGAGAGGAGAACTGTAATGAAGAGCAAGGTGAAGAGAAGAAGAAGTTCGACCAGATGAAGGTCAAGTGCTTCAACTGCGGCATTCTCGGGCACTACGCAAGAGAGTGCCGCAAGCCGCGGCAAGAGCACAAGGAGTAGGTGAATCTTACGCAGGCTCAGGACGATGAGCCCATGCTGCTGATGACGCAGGTCTACGCGCTCACGGAAACCCCGACCGTTGACATCATGCTCAACGAGGTTCACGCGCGAGTGCACCTTAGCCGGGAGAAAGAGTACCACGACGACATCTGGTACTTGGACACCGGGGCTAGCAACCACATGTCTGGGTGCAAGGCGAGCTTTGCCGAGCTGGACTCCAACATAAAGGGCTCAGTGAAGTTTGGAGACGACTCCGTCATCGACATTTGTGGACGCGGAACGGTGCTTTTCACTTGTCACAACGGCGAGCACCGTGCGCTGACGGACGTCTACTACATCCCAAGGCTCCGCAGCAACATAGTGAGTCTTGGGCAGCTCGACGAACACAGCTACCAGACGCTCATCGAGGATGGTATGCTGTGGATCAGCGACTGGCAACGGCAGCTGCTTGCCAAGGTAAAAAGGACCAAGAACCGCTTGTATGTGCTTAATCTTGATTTATCACAGCCTGTGTGCTGGGCGGCGAGGTGCAGTGAAGATGCGTGGCGGTGGCACGCGTGCTACGGACACCTGAATTTTTAGGCCCTCCGTAGGCTGGCGCAACATGGCATGGTTTGTGGACTGCCACAGATTGATCAGGTGGACCAAATCTGTGACGGCTGCCTTATGGGCAAGCAACGGCGGACCCCATTCCCGCAGGAGGCGAACTATCATGCGGAGAACGTGCTGGACCTGGCACACGGCGACTTGTGCGGGCCTATCACGCCGGCCACACCAGGAGGCAAGAAGTATTTCCTATTCTTGGTGGATGATCTCAGCCTCTACATGTGGCTGACACTCTTGGAGTCCAAGGACAAGGCAACGGTAGCCATCAAGCAGTTCCAGGTGGGAGTTGAGCTGGAAGCTGGCCGCAAGCTGAGGGCCCTCCGCACCGATCGCGGCGGTTCACGTCTGCGGAGTTCGGCAATTACTGTGCAGACCGTGGCATCAAGTGCTTTCTCACAGTGCCATACTCGCCGCAGCAGAACGACGTCATTGAGCGGCGAAACCAGATGGTGGTCGCAATGGCCAGGAGCCTGCTCAAGTCCAAGGGGATGCCAGGAAGGTTTTGGGGTGAGGCTGTCACAATGGCAGCACATATCCTCAACCGCGCGCCAACCCGCAGCGTCGACGGCAAGACGCCTTACGAGGCGTGGTACGGGAGACGTCCGAACATACACTACTTTCGTACATTTGGGTGTGTTGGACACGTGAAGGTGGTGAAGCCAAACGTAAAGAAGCTGGACGACAGAAGCACACCCATGGTGCTCATTGGCTATGAGTCCAGCTCCAAAGCCTATCGAATGTATGATTCGGTCGGCAGAAGGGTACATGTAACCCGGGACGTCGTGTTCGACGAGGAGGCAAAATGGGAGTGGGGTGCGTCAGGGGGTGACGAGGAGAGGACTGCTCCTGGTGAAATATTCACCGTAGAGTATACTTTCCGTTCTGTCACAGATGATGGTCGTGACGACATGCCGGCACATGGGAGTGGCAAAGTGTCGATACCTGCTTCGCCGAGTCGCGCACCGGACAACGGGCCCCTGACGTTTTCTCCAAGTGTGCCCACACCAATGGCAACCCCAGCTGCACCCGGTGGCGTGGAATTTGCAACTCCGCCAAGCAATGCTTCGCCCACCTCGGACGGTGCAGTGCCACGGTACAGCACATTGACGAACATCTACCGGAACACATCCGAGGATGAGCACGAGTACAGCGGGCTGTGTCTCATGGCGGCCGAAGAACCTGGGAATTTTGTAGAAGCCACAAAGCACATGTGCTGGCGGCAGGCGATGCAAGAGGAGATAAAATCCATCGAGGAAAATGAGACTTGGCATCTCACCGATCTGCCGAGCGGGTGTCGACCCATAGGCCTGAAATGGGTCTATAAGATCAAGAAGGACTCGCATGGTGCTGTGGTGAAGCACAAGGTATGGATCGTCGCCAAAGGGTACGTGCAACGGTAGGGCATGGATTTTGAGGAAGTGTTTGCTCCAGTTGCTCGTCTCGAAACGGTGCGGCTGCTCACAGCATTGGTAGCACATGAAAGTTGGGAAGTACATCACATGGATGTCAAATCGGCATTTCTCAACCGTGATCTTAAAGAGGAGGTCTACGTAACCCAGCCGCCTGGTTTCGTGGACGAGAACAATGAACAGAAAGTGTTGAAGCTCAAGAAAGCGCTCTATGGCCTGCGCCAAGCACCTAGAGCATGGAACTCAAAGTTTGACAGCAATCTTATGTCACTCGGGTTTGAGAGGTGTCCATCGGAGCATGCTGTGTACAAAAGAGGTATTGGCTCATCAAGTTTGCTTGTGGGTGTGTACGTTGATGATCTTATTATCACAGGACCACATCCGCAAGAAATCAGCAAGTTCAAGGAGGAGATGAAGAAATTGTTCAGCATAAGCGACCTAGGTTTGTTGAGCTACTACCTGAGCATAGATGCGCAACAGACCGGCGATGGTTTCACTCTGAACCAGTCAACCTTTGCACTAAAGATCCTAGAGAAGTGTGGCATTGACGGCTGCAACCCGTGCCAAGTTCCCATGGAAGCAAGGCTCAAGTTGAGTAAGGAGAGCACCAGTCCTCCTACTGAGGCCACGTTCTATAGAAGTGTCGTGGGGAGCCTGAGATACCTGGTGCATACGCGACCGGACATTGCCTACTCGGTAGGGTACGTAAGTCATTTTATGGCGGCTCCAACCACTGAGCACCTAGCAGCCGTGAAACATATTCTATGGTACATCAGTGGTACTCACAATATGGGCTGCTACTATGAAAGGAGGAGAGAAGAAGGGCCACACTTGATCGGGTATAGCGACATCGACATGGCAGGAGATGTAGATGACCGCAAAAGCACAACGGGTGTGCTGTATCTGCTCGGAAAGAGCCTTATCAGCTGGCAATCTCAGAAGCAGAAGGTGGTGGCACTGTTGTCCTGCGAGGCGGAGTACATTGCTGCCACAACGGCGGCAAGCCAAGGAATTTGGCTAGGGCGCCTATTCGGTGATTTAACAAAGAAGGAGCCCAGCAGCGTCACACTCAGAGTGGACAACAAATCAGCTATATCCTTGTGCAAGAACGCTGTTTTCCATGATCGAAGCAAGCACATCGATACCCGCTATCATTTCATTAGAGAGTGTGTTGAAGGAGGGAAGATTGCGGTTGATTACATTAGCTCGGATGATCAGCTTGCCGACATCCTAACGAAGCCTCTCGGGCGCATCAAGTTCCTGGAAATGCGCAAGAAGATTGGGTTGATTGAAGTCAAGAAAGTGCAACAAGATTAGGGAGTGATTGTTGGATAATCTTGTTGCATTGTCTCAGTGTTTTTAGATAAGCAGATTAGTTCAGTTTGTTTTTGAATTAGTCAAGATAAGAAGATTAGTTCAGTTTGTTAGATAAGAAGATTAGTTCAGTTTATTTTTGAATTAGTCAAGATAAGAAGATTAGTTCAGTTTGTTATTTGAATTAGTGATCCGCTTAGAGGCGTGAGTTTTGTACTCCTTATATATAGATGAAATAATCAAGAGGAAGTAAGAAGAAAAAAAGCCCTCTTCTAAAAAGAAAAACCTTCTTCTATTCCTGTTGTTTTTCTACAGGCTGTTTCACCACAAAACTCTTCTCGGTCTCAGTTCATTGCTAGCCATACTAATCATAGTGTTTCAACCGGTCCCACTGCATCTTTAATTAACAGCATCGACATTGATCAAATCATTGTCCCAAAGAAACGAAGATGGAAGAACTCTTTGCATATTTGGGTCCTAGTTTTCTTGAGCCTATTGCATATTGATCAAGGAAACTTTGAGACAGAGCTCACAGTGGTTGCATGTGATATTCCAGAAGTCATCGGGGAAGCATTTGCTTTGAATATGTTGCTTAGCATCTTGATATGTGTGGTGTTATTTCTCAGGTCTTAGCACGATGGCGCTTCTATTGCTACAACAATATGGTGTTCGAAATCGTGCTCCACTATTCTATGGTATCATGGGCAGCTGGACGGCATATGAGATCAATGTACTCTACGTCGAGGACAATGTTAGCTTCGGGAACCACGTTATCCCTTCAAAGACCTTAGTGGAAAGCCATAGGTCTCGCCTTCAACCTTACCTTCCTCTTGAGATCGGCCATTCAGTTGATCGGTTGTGCCAGCAACATTTACTACATCAATGATTGGCGGGACAAGAGAACCTGGGCTTACATATTTAGAGCATGCTGCGCAACAACGGGGTGTTCATTCCTTTGTTCCGCCATTACATAGCTGAAGGCGTGACTCACTTGGGACCAAGAAAGTTGGTGCTCTGCTTCACCGATGCCCCCAATATTCTCTATTTTTTCAGTGGCCATGCCATGACCGTGGAAATCATGCACGGAATGTCGAGGCTGCAAAAACTTGAATATTTTTTTTTACACTGACCCTGCCATCGGGGCAGCAATGTACTGAGCCTTCCGGAGACCAGCCAAAAACACTCATGGGCAGAAATCGTTCGTTGCAGGCTCATCTGAATGTTGATGACCATGCTTTATCAGACTCCTAATAAATCTGCAGAATCTATTCCGGACAATCCTACATTTCTAGTTGAACAAGTTGATCTTCTTGGAGGAGGTGATTTCATTTTTCTACAGTATTCACAGGCTAACTCAAGGGAAGAAAAGAGAAATATTTTTCTAATCCTTGTTGACTATCTGCAACATCAGATAAATGAAGCATGCTGGGCTTCTGGTGTTTCTGCTTATACATACGAGGAGAGCCAACTCATCCGCATCCATGCTTAGTCTTGCAGATGTACGTGAAGCCTTTTATAATGTCGTGAAGCATGGGGTGGAAGGCATCGGAGAGATCTTGAGGAGGCTTGATCGAGCGCAGAAAACTATGAGGGACTATTGTTTGCAAATGCTCATCATTCTACTGCAAGAGAACTTGCTAGGCTGACCTGGAATGTGGGTGTCCTCGAAGGCAGCGTATGTGCCTTACTGATGGGCCGAATGAGTCAGATGGATTCTGAGATAGAGGGAAAATTCTATTTGCGCACGGCATTTTACTCTTGGCACCATGTATATACTCTTTACACAAAACTCCTATTTTGAAATATTATTATTTTCCTTTTTGCGTCCAAATTTTTTTCCAAAAATATTCCTCCTTATGTTAATGTAAGAGCGCAAAAATATTTTAGTCAGGTATTAATACCCGACCAAGAAACGCTCTGGTCGGGTATTAATACCCGACCAAGAAACGTACTGGTCGGATATTAATACCCAACCAGCAAGCAAAGTCTCCCCATAAAAGAAAAATAATTCACAATAAATTTCAAACAAATACACATGAAACCTAAAAAAAAATTCAAATCGATCTTAGATTTGTTCTCTGACATCAATTGCATATTAGAATTTTCTATTTGCATAAGAAAACTCAAATTCAAATTCCAAATCCAAATTTCACTTGTCACGGTGAAATCAAAAAATTTAAAATTCTTCTATTCCTTTCAGGAACATTAATGTAAAAAATTTTAAGGGGTCAAGAAATTAAATTGATGATTTTGTAGGAGATGTGTTTTTATTAAATACCAAAAAAAATTATTTAGAGTTTTAGGGAGAAAATAGAGGAGAAAGACGATGAGTCGTGGTTCTAAATTTTAAGAAGTTTTAGTTTGAATTTATAAGGATAAATTAGTCTAAAAAAATAATGGCAAACTTGTAATTATTTATAAGTTTCAAAACCGTGCATTAAGAGTAAAATGCCGACTGCAAATAAAATTTCCCGAGATAGAGGAAATGATCTTTTCCATGTTCTTTACAAAAAGGACCACTATAACCATACTCCTGACCAAATTAACACAACAAAGAATGTAGTGCGCGCGGCACAACCCCCCCCCCCCGAACACACACACACATATATATATATATATATATATATATATATATATATATATATGAGTAAACGGAAAATTCACTGGCGGTGAAGGGAGTTTCTTCACCGCCACTTAGGTGGCCCAATAAAATTATTACACGTGGCGCCATTCAATGTAATAAATAAAAAAATTTCTTTAACTTCCCTTTAAGTGGCGCCACGTGTAATAATTTTATTGGGCCACTTAAGCTGTGGTGAAGGAATTCCCTTCACCGCCGGTGAATTTCCCATTTACTATATATATATATATATATATATATATATATATGAGTAAATGGGAAATTTACCGGTGGTGAAGAGTGAGGGAGTTCCTTCATCGTCGCTTAGGTGGTCCAATAAAATTATTATATGTGGCACCACTCAAAGGGCGGTTAAGAGAATTCATTTATTTGTTATCTTGAATGATGCCACATGTAATAATTTTATTGGGCCACCAAGTAATGGTGAAGGAACTCCGTTCACCGCTTGTGTATTTCCCGTTTCCTCATATATATATATATATATATATATATATATATTGAAGCAAACAAGAGGGGAAACTGTTGGTATGGAGAGCAAAGGTTTTGCTATATTTGATGCCATGATGTAGCTATTTTTTGAAATAAAACGACGGGTGTGAGCCCTCTGTGTTCCATTAGCAAGTAGATAACAGAACCATACAAAGAGTAATGAAGTACGATCACTCATATGAGTGATTCTCATGATACATTAGGTGCAAAAATCCCAAAAAGTAAAGAAATGATACATAGAAGCTACAAAAGATCCATTCGACTATCAGAGGTCCATCCAGCAATTCTTCTTGTAGTGTGCAGAATGGAAGGACTGCGGCTCAAGTCAAGTGTGGCCAGGAGAGTCCAGGTCATTTTCAGAAGAACCCCCTGAGATATGTATGCGCTCCTCATCAGAAGGTATATCTGTCCAAAGAAAAAAATCATGTATGACTAGGCGGGTGCAAGTATGTAATGAGCGAGCAGCAGAGTTAAAAATTCTATTATTCCTCTCCAACCAGACATTCCAACACAAGGCTGCTATTAGGATTCTGGCTTGGGTTGATTGGTGGTTAACTAAACATAATCTACCCCCTATGTAATTTTCCTCCTCCATGTTTAAGTTTATCCCTAGAGGTCTTGCACAGTGAGTTCAGAGATGATTAGTGAAGCTACATTTTAGTAATAAATGGTTGGTGGATTCTCCGTCTTTGTTACACAGGACACAGAAATTTGGTCCTGACCAACCACGCTTTTGTAGTGCTGGCCATGTGAGCAGCGCATTCCTATGGATTAGCCAAAGAAATATTTTGACTTTCAGTGGGTACTTTGTATTCCATATCCATATTGTGTCCTTAGTGCTGACTCCACTATTCATAAACTGCTGGTATGTGGATTTTACCGAGAATATTCTATACTTGTTCCATCTCCATATGGGTTGATCATTGTGTGTCCTGGGTGGTGTTATTTACTCTATGGACCTGTGTTTCCTCCAGTATTGATATAGGATATGTTAGATTCAATCACCATCTCGCTCTTCTCCAATGGGAGGCAACTACTGCATCCTTATCTAAGGATAATTCAAAGGCTGCGGGAAACAGGATTTTGAGGGGGAGTTGCGAACACCATCGATCATGCCAGAATGCAATTTTTTGACCATTTCCTAGTCTAAATTGTAGACTAGGCCATACGGTGTGTTTGGTCTTGATCATCCCTTTCCAGAAGTAGGAAGAATTTAATGAAGTTCTATCCGTTGCATACCACGTGTCTTTACGGGAACAGTATTTGCCATACATGAGTTTCTGGATGTTCCCCTCAGGGCGAGTGAGTAAGTGCCACCACCATTTAGCCATTAGAGATAGATTGAAAGTTTTCAAATTTAGAACACCAAGGCCCCCCGCAATCTTAGGTCTGTAGACCTGCTTCCAATTAACAAGATGATATTTATTGGAATCGGTCATTCCATTCCATAGAAATCTCCTTCTGATGTGATCAATTTTGTTTCTGACCCAGCACGGTAATAGGAAGAAGGACATGTAGTATCGAGAGAGAACTGAGAGGACTGCGTTGAGCATGATAATCCGACCTCCTAATGATGTAGCTATTGGAGCTGCAATAGGCCAGGCCTTCTCACTTTTGGCTGCTGGGAAGAAAGGCAGACGCTTTATGATGCCTCATTTCAAAGCCATGATTCAGCAGCCTCGTGTCTTCTCATCTGGCATGCAAGTAATGTTCTTATCCGAGCAAAGTAAGGTGCTGAATCTGCTTGTCTGTTGATGAGGGGTCAATAATGACATTCTGCAAACCTCATGATCTTGTGAGAGAAGATTCAAAACCTAGATAAAATTACCGGTTGCCGCTTTTGCTCGCCGCTATCTCTGCACAATCCGCTGCATCGCCGAGCTCCGACAGCCACCCTCGGCCCCACCAAACCTGCCTTCACCTTCTTCACTCATTCGAATGCAAAGTCATCTGGCAGCGGGAAAGGCGCTGGAAGGAATTTTAGGTCAAGAGGACGTGGAGGATTTGGCAATCAAGTTTTTGGTTCTAACACGATCCTGCAGGTTTAGCTCAGTTTGTGTAGCCTTGCATCGGAGGATGACTTCAACCAGGAAGCAGCAAAGTTTCTGAGTGATAACGTAGGCCATCTTAACTGAAGCGCTATTGACGGTTGTGTTATAGTGGATTGCTCCTCCTCTTCTTTTTGAAAAGGAGTATCAACATATGTTTAATGTTCTTACACTTCTTCTCCTTCATCATTTGTGACTGGAGAAGAAACTGGATCCAAGTCTAAACTTCCTTGTAGAAGACTGTGTTATTTCTTTCTTCTTGAAATTTTCGATGGTCTGATCTTCAAAGAAAATTACATCTCTACTTTTTATTACCTTCTTTTTTTTTTGGATCTCATTAACTGTAGCGGACTTTTTATCTTCATTGCCAAGAAAATTATATTGTTTTATCTTATCATCAAGTTTTGATCTTTCATATTTAGGAATATAAACAAATGCATGACAGTCAAATACTCTCAAGTATTTGTAAGAGACTTCTTTTTCCATCCATATCTTTTCTGGTACATCACCCTTTAGAGGAGCTGAGGGTGATAAATTGATTAGGTCTATTATAGTCCTTAATGTCTCCTCCCAAGAGGGATTCGGCAATTTGGAATGTGATAACATGCACATAATCCATTCGATGAAAGTGTGATTCATTTTTTCTGCTATGTCATTTTGTTCAGGAGCCTTTAGAACAATCATCTCATGTCGAATTCCTTTACTTTTGCAATATTCATCGAATTGCTCGATATACTCGCCACCATTATCTGCTCGGATGCATTTAAGAGACCTCCCTGTTTCTCTCTCCACTTTGGCATGAAATTCTCTAAAGACATCTGTAACTTGATCTCTGGTTTTTAAAACATAATAGTCTAAACTTTTCTGGAACAATCATTTATGAAAGTTACAAAATAAAAAGCATCACCAAAAGTTTTAACTTTCATAGGATCACAAACATCAGAATATATCAAATTTAATATGTGAGACTTTCTATTTGATGCATTCCTGACAAATGAAACTCGATGTTGTTTTCCAATTAAGCAATGTACACAAGTATCAAGATATGTACTTTTTATGTTCGGCTGGTGTTTTTCTTTAGTAAGAAATTGCATTCCCTTCTCACTCATGTGGCCAAGTCTCTTGTGCCACAACTCTAGAGAAGAATCTTATTATGTTGTGTTCACTTCACACTTGCACAGTTTTGCTTCATCTTATAAAAGGTGCAACAATTTTTTCCTCTTGCTACGATAAGAGAATCTTTTGTGAGCTTTCATTGCCCATTGCAAAAGGTCCTATCAAAACCATTTTCAACTAGCTTTTCTCCAGATATTTGATTCAAGCGAAGATCTAGAACATACCTTACATCTTTCAGCACTAACTTGCAACCAAGACTGGTTTCAAGATGTACATCACCTATGCCTTTAATTTGAGAAGTGTTTTTGTTGCCCATCCTTACAATGCCAAAATCTCCACTTTGATAAGTTGTAAAGAAGTCTCTATGTTGAGACTTCTGGAACATACCTTTAATTTGATATGAGATTCCCGTATCGATTACCAAATCTGCATCTTGATATATAATATAAAGACATAAATTATTACTTTCAGATACAACTAAATCACCTTCAGCTATAGCTGCAGTATTTTTATGGACTTCATATTTTCCTTCACGCTCTTCTTTTTCATCATTTTTTTGAATTTTGCGGTCCTTTTCATGTGTCTTTTGTTGTAACAAAGTAGCAACTAAAAGAGCGAAGAGAAGACCGAAGAAAATATGGATGGAGGTGAATAAAAAGATATGGATTCTAGAGGTTTAAATGAGGAGATATTTCTTGATAGGAATAAATGGAGAAAAATTATCAATGTGCTCGATCCGGCGTGATTCTCTTTTGGTTCATATAGCCTATCTCAAGTACCTGGGATAAAAGGCTTAGTTGTTGTTGTTGTTACAAAAATAACAAGTAATATCCTTTTTCGATCTGGATTTACTTTTAGATATGGAGTAGTTGCTTCTATCTTTTGATGTTGCTCTTCCTCGATTCTCTATGACAAGTGTTTCAGATTGTGATATGCCCAAGTTTTTTTATCTGAGTTCTCTATTAAGTAAACTGCTTGTAACCAAACTCATAGAGACTATGCTTTCTGGCATAGAGTTACTTAGAGACACAACCAATGTCTCCAACTCTCTGGTAGTGAACTGGACAACAATAAAGCCTGCAACTCATTTTCAAGTACCATTTTTATAGAGGAAACTGATTAATAATACTTTGAATTTCATTCAAATGTTAAGCAATAAAAGAACTATCTCTATACTTTGAGCTAACTAATTTCTAATCAAGAAAGTTTTATTACCTGCTATTTTTCTCTCATAAAGACTCTCTAGTTTCTTCCAAAGAGAGTGTGATGTACTCTCAGTGGAGACATGATGAAACACAGTATCATCCAACCATTGTCGAATGAATCCAATAGCTTTTCTATTAAGCCTTTTCCAATCATAATCACGCATGTTCTTTAGTTTAGACACATCAACTTTTAAAGGTGCATAGAGATCATTACAATGTAAAAAAAAATCTTCCACTCTTAACTTCCATATCATTCAGTTAGATTCTTTAAGAATAATCATGTGGCTTGTTATGGTCTCCATTGTTTATATACAATAGCTAATAATTTTAGCTTTGATGCCACTATTGCGAAAAATGATATATCCTGACTTGTATGTAAACAATATGTTAGTTATAAATAAATCAACAAGTCATAAATGATACACAGTATTATGTGGAATATCCTTACGCGAAAAACCACAGGACAGTCAAAGAGCAAATTCTACTATTTCAGATAAATAGTACAACCTTCCGAGTCTTGCAGAGAGAGCTCCGAAATATACAGAAAATAGAGAGCGATACAATATTAACTCCAACGGGAAAGAAACCTCCAACTTTATTAAAAAACTGTAGTTTGTAGTAGAATCACTAGACTAATACCGTGATGGGTTCCACCTGAAGAGAGTTCTTCTCTCCTGTTTTCCTCTATCTTCTCTTCACTCTTCCCCTTCTTGAATGGATTTTGATTTTGATTTGGAATTAATAAAATCAATGGATGAGTACCTATTTATAGGTTTAACCCATAGTGTGGAAACAAGATTATTTTTCAACTTCGGTAGGCAATATTTTTCATATGTTTTACTATTTCATCAACCATTTAACTATGCCACCTAATCATGCTCTTAATTTCTCATACCTAATCTATTTTTGGGTTGGATTAATTCTAACACTTGCACAAAAGAAAGATAAAGTAAAGAAATATCAAGTCGTATTCAATGACATATTCTGATTTTGTAATTTCCTTGAGAATGGACATTTTTGTCTTCCCCAGAGAAAAGAATGGACATATTTGCAAATTGGCTGAGGATCATAAAGGTAATTGCATATGAGAAAGATTTTTTTTACAAGATCGCAATCATCTACAACCAAATCGAATCAAGACCACAATCATGTCGAACCAAATCAGATCACATTCATCACAATAATATTTGTCTACTCGATATCTTGGATAGAGATACACCTATAGAGACTTGGTTGGATTTTAGTTATAGTTTGCAGATTCACCAAGCAAGGGAAACAGAGACATAGCAGGAAAATATACTAAACGACGGGATCATACATGGTGAATCAGCTATATCATAGGAAAAACCGACATCAAGCATTGACGAGATATTTTCTTTCCCCATTCATCAAGTCAACATCCCATAGGTGTCACAACGGAATAAGCAAAAGAGAGGCTGGATTGGTCCAAGCCTCTTTGCAGTAGAGTAGGGGAGAGCATTCACCATCTCTTCATCGAAAGCCTCTACACAAAACAAATATGGAAACAATTATTCTCCACAGGAGGAAGGTTGAATGGGGTTCGAGTTTTCAATCGTATCACGGATATTTGGACACAGTGTACATACCATGCTAGGAGCACGCTAGTTGGTGCAGTTTTGTGGAATATCTGGCTAGAAAGGAATAACTACATTTTCTCATCTTCATGCATTTCGATCTCTCCTATATCTTTATATCATCGAATAGATAGCATTACATTACGATACTATGGACATATTATAATCAGCTAACACAGAAGCAGTACATAGAGGCCAGGCAAATCCGTTATGATCCACGAAGACGATTGGACTTCCTAACAATTGCTAATCAGGAGGGAGATGACCACGAGGGAGCAAGGCGTCAAAGGAGCACGTATGCATGGAGCCTCACCGGCTACTTGATCGAGATATACCATGCCCGTATGGAGCAGGGGTAGGGTTGATTTGTGTATGCATGCTCTAGTGTAGCTGGGGACAGACTCGTTACATTCGTAGTTGTAGTCGCTTTATATTTAGTAATAGTCCCTCTTATATGAGGGATGCTACTAGACTAATAGACGAAATATGTGTGTGTGTCTATATATATATACTTACTTACTGGTATGTCCTGTTTATAAAACATGGGGGAGTTACACGCCATCTTTACAAAAAAAAAAAAAAAAAAAAAAAAAACTCAAGGTGCGCGTCTTGATGCCCTGCAGTAATGGTTGCAGCATATTTGATTTTTAAGATCTCTGGATAAAATTGATCAACGGTCCTGAAACGTAAAATAAAATTTTCCTCTTAAATATTACATTCAAGAATGGAGGGAGAATTCGACGGGCTGGAAGTAATTTAAGTCATTCCATCTAGAGGTTTCAGACAAAAGTCAAGACAAACATTATGTTCTGTTTAAAGCTTCATTAATGGAACACAGAGAATAATAATGCTCACCGTTCGACTTCAAAAAAAAAAACATTATGTTTAATGGCATAGCTGGAAGAGAGATAAAATGTTGAAGAGAACTCAGGCAGGGAAACCCTTTTTCTCCATTACTGTTCACACTGGTGGCATACGTACTCATTTCAATTATAGAAAAAGCTAAGATGACTAAGCTAATGAGGAGTTTACCTGTTGCCAAGAAGATTCAAGTCACAAATTTATAACATGCAGACGATATGATACTATTCGGCAAAATAGACATCAAAGAGGTGATTGTAAGGAAGTGGATCCTACATACTTTCGAAAAATGGTCCGATCTGAGGATCAATTACGAAAAAAGCCAATTAATCTTTATTGGGGATACAAATATGAGTAAAATGATAATAGAAAGAATCCTTGGATGCTCAAGAGGGACATTCCCAATAAAATACCTGGGGATACTATTACAAGCCTGGCCTGGACTAATAGACAAGATACAGACAAAGCTAGAAGGATGGCAGGGCAGGTTCCAGTCATTAGGAGGTCAAACTGTGTTAATCAACTTAGTATTGTTCACAACACTGTTATACCAAGTTTCCATTTACAAGATGCCAAAATGGGTGAGAAAAAAAAACTGAGAGAATAAGAAAAAAAATCTTGTGGGGAAGACTGGGACATAACAACAAATTGTACAACTTAGTTAAATGGGAAAACGTCTGCATTAAAAAAAAATTAAGGTGGGGTTGGGGGGTCACAGCTAGAACTAATGAATTCCTGCTAATGAAATGGTGGAGGAAACCAGTAGACACTCTAGACAAAATAGTAGGTCACATTCTCAAGGAGAAATACAATCACAGACTTGATATATGGACGGAGACAAATAGAAAAAATAGAAAAACATCACAATTTTGGAAGGGTCTACGAGAAATGAAGGCAATCTTTTTGGCAGGAGTAAAGTTTTCGTTAGGAGAAGGGAATAGAGTCAGTTTTTAGAGAAACAAGTGGGTCTACATCTAGACTGAACATAAATCACGCATCTAGAAGCAGCATCGAAATTAGCTTAGGGATCAAATTTGGATGAATCGATCTCTTTGATGTCTCCTAACTTTGGATTTACTTTTCGATAGAAAATACGTTTGCCTTAGATACGATTTGTTTCCAAACTGCACGAGCTAACACCAACTAGTCATGTTCTTCCTGAGAGTTCGGCACATGTAATACAACTTATAAAGTATCAAAACAAATTGTTCCAAAGTCGGTCTTACTGCAACTCATAGTCTTCCAAAGGTTCAAGCTGAACCACAACTAACTTAGGGATCACATTGATGTATCATTCACTTATATGATTCCTTAATTACCAAATCCAAGTCTTTCAGGTTCAAGACTCAAGAACACCAAGAAATAATATTCCATTAACAACTCTCCATACAAGTTTCAGTCTAAAAACTCCACAAAGTATTGTATTTGTACGCCCGAAATCGGAGTGCTCTTTTCATTGCCATTTGAAATTGATTACAGCAAATAAAAAAGAAAAATTACAACTTGTTGAATTACGGAGGAAGAAAAGAAATTGCTCTTTTCCTTTTTGATTGCATGGGCTCGCTTGGGCAGCGCGGAAATGTTGCTACTATCTTCCATTGACGATCTGAACGTCGATTGATCTTCTGTAGAACCAAGCTCTAGACTTTGTTGGATAAGAAAGTTGTTAGCATTCTTTCATGTGGGCTCTGTGAATTCCTCCTCAGTTAAAAATCCTCCAAATTCTTTTTCCTCTATTGGATCTTGGACTTCTCTCGTTGATCCTCCATTCCTCTTTTTTCTTATTTTTCTTTACTGGAGAGGGCTATTTATAACCATGGAAACATAACCACTCCTGTATTTCCTCCTCATTCTCTCCATAATTGGAGTATTAAATCCAACATTACGAGAGAGAGTGGGGAGTCATAATAGATATTCCCAAATTTTGAGTGGAACAGCGCAACGCACTTCATGACGCACATGGAGAAGATGTCGCGCACCCGTTGGGAGCGCGCATGGCGCTCGTGCACCCATCTGGGAGAGCATAGACCTCCCCTGCGTGCATGGTGCTGGGCTCTCTGTGCTCAAGGCTGGCCCCCTGCGCTCAAGGCTAGGCCCCTTGTGCATGCGATTGGGCTCCTTGCACGCTTGGGGCCGACTCCCACACGTGCGCGCCCATCATAGTTCACGCAAGGTTGGCCCTGCGCATCTGCTGGGGCATGTGAGGTAAGCTTTGCACGTCTAGTGAGGGGGATGCTGATTCCTGCGACACCTGCTTGGAAGCGTGCGAGTGTAATTTAGTCCCGTGTTTTCTTTTTGAACTGAGCTCTTCAGTTTTCATTGTATAAAATGAACTTTGGAGAGGCGTGTGCCAAGGATGCGCGCACCTGGGAGGCGCGCATGCTGGAGATGTGTTTGCTCCTGGGCATGTGCATGCAGGGAGTGCACGGCGCTCATGGGCATGCGCGTGCCTGGGCATGCACATGCCTGGGAGGCACGCACTCCTGGGTGCGAGCTCCTGGGAGGCACACGCTCCTGGGTGCATGCATGCTCCTCATGCTCAGGTGTGCGCTCCTCGACGGGGCAAGCTCTCTGATGCACGTGTATCAGTGCTCTTGTTTCAGCTGATTGTTTCAATTTTTTTTAATGCCTACGAAATTCTCTCCAAAGTTTTTGAAATTTCGTTGTTGATTTATAATGAATTTCAAAATGCTTTGGACTCTTTTAATTTTGGCTATGTAATGTTCATTGTGTGATGCGATTTTCATGGTATACTGTGAAACTGTCTTCTGAAATCGTCACATTCTTAATCATATAGCTCTTATAGATGAACTGTTGAACCATTTGAAGAGTCTTAGATGTGTCTTGAGCTCTCAAATCTCATACTCTTGAACGTTGTCTCAAGATTTGTCCTCATGTGAGGTTATAACTCAACTTCACCTATTTTCTTCTTATGCAAGTCCACAACCTTGCGTTTATCATTGTTGTTTGGGAGCTTCAATATCTCATATTGATTGGTTGACAGCTCATACTTTGCAAACCATTTTCCTAAATTTCTATCTTCCCACTATTTAGTTATTCCGGGTGTACTGCTGAATCTTTGAAGAACCTGTCGAATTTTGTCCACAAATTTTCTTGATCTTCATGGTATATTGTTGAACCTCTTCGAAATATCAAAGATTGCTTTTAGAGAATTCTTCCTGATGTGGTATAGTACAAAATTTTGGCCTTTGCAGTTGTGTTGTCCAGCTACTTTTGAAATATTGAAAATCATAACACTGTTACGCCTCCAAAAGCATTTTGGTTTTAATTGTCCTCCAAGTATAAAGTCTTCAGATTTAGACTTCAACTTATAGTTTCGCCTCCAGAAAAGTTGTCCTCTCCAGCCAAAAACAAAGTTGCAACATGGATTGGTTCAATGACTGATAGCGTAACACTCTGAATTCTATTCAGAGGTTGATAGCTTGATAGCATATGATAAAATTTTGTCTGTTCATAAGCAATAGCATGACAGACAAAGGGATAAATTTGATGGACTGAGATAATTGTTAACGTGTATCATAGATGGTAACTCAAAATATTCAAAGGTTCCAGATGTGATAGAAAGAGTCTTCAAAAGTGTAAAATTATAACCATCAGTAACATTTAGTATGACAGATTAGAAAGCAGAGATATGATATTAACGTACTCTGTTAAATATTGACTCAAGCTATTTAGATATTCTGGACATGATAGCGAGGGTTTTTTTAAAAATGGGATCCTAGTCATTTAGTGATATTTAGTATAACGAATTAGGAAAAAATAGAGATATCATTAAACATGTCTTATGGTTAAATCTACTTAGAGTTTCAGGACGTGATATTAATGAACTGATTAAACAGATATAGGCTTAACATATTTAATCCACCCATTCAGTGACATCTAGTATAACGAAATTTGAGTAAGAACAAAGATATTATTAAACATGTCTCAAAGCTTAAACTATTCAAAGATTCTGGACATGATAGGAATGAGATAAATAAACAGAGGTAACGATTAACACGTTTAGTCTTATAAGTCAACAATCAGAAGTAACTGTTAACTTGATAAATAAATAATTTTCATTAACGGTAATTGTTTACTTAACGATGTTAAAAATTAGTTCATCAGAGGTTTTATTGTTGGACCTGATGAATTGTGGTTTTGGCTTTTCTGTTAGATGTAAAAAGTTAACATAACAAATGATTTAGCTGGATTTGATCCTATTGGGAAATTGATTTGATTTTATATTTTAATATCAGACGTACGATTTTAAGGAAATATTTTGGAGGGTCACTAACTCTACTAGGAGAAAAAATGACAAGGAAAATTTTATTCTCAGAGATAAGAATTTAACTTGACTGACAATCTAATGACAATTAGATTACCACGACTGGGAGTAATCCAAAATTTAGTTTGGAGTTTTGTTCATAAAAGGTTCTAACTTTTACTTGACAGGGAGCATTTGGAAACTTGAATTTAAGTCTCAGAAATAATTGTTAGAGGTATCTATTAACTTAACAATTGAATATTTTGACTGAGAAATTATAAAAGATGGAACCATTTCTGTCAGAGATAAAATCTTAACATGACAATTGTGATTGATTTTATTAGGATTTTTAGCAAACCCTCTGCTATTAATGAATTTGGTTGCTTTTACCAACTACCGTTTGAGTTAGACTAGTCATACTATTTTCCTCAGCATGATGAGTTGTCGAGAATTTTCTTTAGGCTTATATGCCAAATTTTTCCTCTTTCATTTTCCTTCACGGTTTTGGACAGTGATGTACCCTTATAATTGAATAAGGATACTCTTGTGGCAAATCTCCAGCTATCAATGGATTTGGTTTGCCTTTACCAATTATCACCTGCGTTGGGCTAGTCATGCTATTTTTCTCAGCATGATGAGTTGTTGAGGATCTTGTTTGGACTTATATGCCAAATATTTTTTCTTCCCTTTGCCTCTTGGGCTTTTTGACTATTAATATTCATGCTTTTATCCCCAACATGATGGGGTTGGTGAGGATTTTATTTTCCTCTTTCTTTTATTTTGACAGTATTGGGTTGTTCATGCTTTTACCTCGAACACGATGAGGTTGGCGAGTATTTTAGTTTCCACGTTCCTTTACTTTAGCAGCATTGGATGGTTCATAATTTTACCCCCAGCATGATGGGGTTGGCGAGGATTTTACTTTGGGTTTATGGACCAAAGTTTTTCTCAATCCTTAATCAGAAAGACGTAGGATTCATTTTCATTTGGTACCTCCGGCCAACAACATAGAACTTCACCTAAGCAGCGAGCCAATGTTTTTTAATTCGCCATGTTGAAAATGTAGTTGGATGGTTCCATTCCGTTTAAGAACAGTATTTCTTCAGAAATTTCTCATTGATTGGCATCATCATCCGATCACCATATTGATTAATTAACCAGTATGTTCTATTTGAGTAGACCTTCTTTACTACAAATGGACCCTCCCATTTCGGTTGGAATTATCCTTTCATCTTGTACGTTATGACCATTAGTCGTCTGACTGCTACAACCAAATCGCTTTCTTTGAAAGTTTGTTCTTTCACTTTCTTTTTGAAGGCTTGAGATATTCGTGCTTGATAAAACTCTATTTGTTGTTGAGCGTTTTAAGCATTTTTCGACTAATGCTTCCGATTCTCATAGTCGTTCACTGTGTTTTTCTTCGTTAGCCACTCTTGTTGCAATGCCACTCAAAGGGAAGGAATCAGGATTTTCATAGGTAGGACAGCCTCACACCCATACATGAGGGAGAAGGGTGTGGCTCTTGTCAGCGTTCTTACTGTCATGCGATAAGCCCATAGACATGCCCCTATTTTCTCGTCCTAGTCGCGCTAACTTGTAGTGATGAATTTTTGCAGAAGCTTCACAATAGTTTTGTTGAATGCTTCTGCTTGACCATTGGCAGTCGAGTTGTATGGCGATGAAGCCATGTTTTGTTTTCTGAATTTGTCACAGAATTTGATGTAGATCCTACTACTAAATTGAAGCGCTCCCTCCCAGCGCGCATGCGGAAGCGAGCTTCCCGAGGGCGCACTCGTAAGTATATATAATTTCCTGAGCGTCGTTGCTGCGTTTCGGTTGCGCGACTGGGCTTTTGTGCGGGCGCTTCGAGCTGTTCGTTCTCAACAGGGACTGATTTGCTCTTTTCTGTAAGTAAAGCCTCATATACCATAATCTTAGCATCACAGCAATGTCATCTCATTCTACGCGGATACCCTTCTGTGTGATCTTAATCCACTTGTGTAATTGATCCTAGCTTATATGCTCAAAATCTAATTAATAAACAATATCACTGATGATATTATAGAGTAATTGTCAACAAGACTCACTTGTTATAACCTGCTGCCTTCCGTAGATGGTGTATCAGAGTCACAAAAGTCACTCGTTCTACATCAGGACTCAATATAAATCACACATTTAGAAGCAGCATAGAAATTGGCTTAGGCATCGAATTAGGATGTATCAATCCCTTTGATGTCTCCTAACTTTAGATTGACTTTCTGAATCATATACGTTCGCCTTGATACGATTTGTTTCCAAACTGCACAAGCAAAACACCCACTACTCGAGTTCTTCCTGGGAGTTCGGCACATGTAATACATTTTATAAAGTAACAAAACAAATCGTTGCATAGTCTGTTTTACTGCAACTCATCATCTTCCCAAGGTTCGAGCTGAACCACAACTGACTTAGGGATCACATTGACGTTTCATTCTCTTACATGACTCCTTAATTGCCAAATCCAAGTCTTTCAGGTTCAAGACTCAAGAACACGAAGAAATTATATTCCATTAACAACTCTGCAGAAAAGTTTTAGTCTAAAAGCTTCACAAAGTGTTGTATATGTATGCCCAACATCGGAATGTTCTTTTCTATTGCTGTTTGAAATTAACTACAGCAAATAAAAAAGAAAATTTCAACTCATTGAATTCTGAATTACAGAGGAAGAAAAGAGATCGCTCTTTACATTTTTGTTTGAGTGGGCTCTCTTGGGCAGTATGGGAAGGTTGCTATTATCTTCCGTTGAAGATCCAAACGTCGATAGATATTTTGTAGAACCAAACTCAACACGTTACCGGAGAAAAAAGTTGGAACGTTAGAGTTTGCTCTTGTGGACTCTGTGAATTCCTCCACTGTTAAAAATCCTCCATCTTCTTCTTCCTCTGTTGGATATTGGACTTCTATGATCGATCCTCCATTCCACTTTTTCCTTTATTTTTTAACTTGAGATGGCTATTTATAGCCGTGGAACCATACATGTTGGTGGTAAAATTTCCAAAATTATTGAAAAAAGGAAATTTCCAAACAGAACGCGGAGCTAGCTCCGCAGCTCCGCGTTTTGGCTATTTAGCCTCGCGTTTGAGCAAAACGCGGAGCTATGAATGTTCTAGCTCCGCGTTAACTCCGCGTGAACAGATTTCATTATAATTCTAATTTAATTGTGATTGAGATTTGGGCTTATCCAATACCCGAATTGAGTCCAATCAGAATTCATATTCAAGAGATTTAAATCAAGATTAAGATATTTGATTATAATCCTTAATAAATACAACTACCTTCCAAATCTATCTTGATTGGAAACTCTTATATTAACTCAAGGCTATAAAGACCCTCTTGAGGAAGCCTTTGGGGATCTTTAATCTTTTCGGAGTTTTTTGCATCTTTGGAGAATTCAAGTTACGTGTGAGAGCCTTGAATTCGCGAAGACCAGCAGAGAAGATTCATGACCGTCATCTTCATCGAGAAAGAAAATTTTCACGTCAGATCGTCAAAAGGTATTACTAGATAGAACCCATCGCCACATAAAACCCACAATTCATTGTAAAGGAAAGCCATAATTTATAAATCCTCTCGTTTGTTTTTCTTTTGTTCCCTTTCATTGTAATTAAGCTATTCAATGGAAGAAAGTAAGAAATTTTGCGACGAACAGTACAACTCTTCTATTTCCTCCCCAGTGTCTACATAATCGGAGTATCAAATTTCATCTTACGAGGGAGTTGGGGGTAATAACAGATTTTCCCAAATTTTGAGCGGAAAAGTGCAACGCATGTCAAGATGCACATGGAGAAGATACCGCGCACTTGCCTGGGAGCGCGCTTGTCACCAGCGCACTTATCTGGGAGCGTAGGGTAAGGACCGCACGTGTCCAGGCGCGTAGGGCTGGCCCCGCATGGAGTAGCCTCCCTCACGTGCGAGGCTGGATCCCACACTCGTAGTGCTAGGCCCAGCGTGCAAGGGCTGGCTGCCTGCGCGGGCGGGGCTGGCCATCCTTGCGTGTGTAGGACTGGGCCCCCTACACGCATGGGGCTGGCTCCCGCATGCACGCACCCATCTAGGCTCGCAGAGGGTTGGCCCGTGCATCTGCACGGTGTGCGAGGTTATGCTCACGCACCCAGTGAGGGGCATGCTAATTCGTGTAGCACCTGCTTGGACTCGTGCGAGCATAGTTTAATTCCGCGTCTTTCATTTTTAACTAAGCTACTTCAGCTTTCATCATCTATAGAATGCGCCTGGGAGGCGTGTGCCAGGGATGTGTGCACCTGCGAGGAACACGCGCCCCTGGGAGGAACACGCGCTTGGGATGCGCCCACTCCTAGGCATGTGCACGTTGGGGATGCGCACGTACTCCTGGGCGCATGTGTGCTTGGGATGCACATGCCTGGGAGGCACGCACTCCAGGGTGTGCACTCCTAGGAGGCACGTGCTCCTAGGTGCACACTCCTTGGCACCCAAGCATGCGCTCCTCGGCAGGGCGCTCTCCTGAGTACACTCTCACGAGTGCACTGTTCGCAGCAGAATTTCTTTGCTTTCCTCCCATTGAATTCAACTTAGATTATAATGAAAGAGAATAAGAAAAAGAAAGAACAAACGAGAGAATTTTATATCTCAATTGCTCTCTTTTACAATATGATGTGGGATCTGTGCGGCGATGGGATCTGTCAAGCAGCTCCTTTGGACGATCTGACGTCGAACTCTTCCCTTGAAGATGGCGGTCGACTGTAGATGATTTTCTCTGTTTTGATTCGTTCAAGGCTCTATGCGTAACTCGAACTTCACCAAAACCTTTAGATGCCGAAAAAGAAGATCCCTAGGGCTCCCCCAAGAGGGTATTTATCGCTTTAGGATCATATGAGAGTTTCTATCTAAATAGAATTTGTTCTCATCAAGGATTCCAATCAAATATCTTAGTTTTGATTTAAATCTCTTGATTTAGAGTTCTGATCGGATTTAATTTGGGTATTTGGATAAGCCCAAATCATAATCTCAATCAATTTGAGATTCTGATTATCTGCTCACGCGGATTAAACTCATCAAAATGCGGAGCTAAAGAACCAGAACACGGAGCTATTGAATATCTCCGCGTTTTACTTAAACGCCAGGCAAAAATAGCCAAACGCGGAGCTATGGAATTAGCTCCGCGTTCTGTTGTGGAAAATCCTATTTACTTAAAAATTTTCACTGCCAACAGAACCCTCTCCAAAGTTTTCAAAATGGCTTAGAATTTAGCAAATTTTGAAATACTTTGGATCTTCAAATTGGAAACGCGGAGTTAAAATACCAAGTTTATCTCGTGTTTCGTTCACTTGCGCAGAGCTAAATAGCTTCACGTTTTAGTGAGTAACTACTCATTAATTGCTTAGTAATTACTCAGTAATAGCTCAGTAATTACTCCGAACCTTGCGTCGAATACCAAGAGGCGGGTTCTCTCATTTAAATAGAGTCTCTGACTCTTCTTCTTCTTCATTCGAAGAGTCGAAGAATCCAGAGCTCAGGCGACCGAGCGACTCATGTCGACAAACGATCTTCACTCGATCTTCCTTCGATTCTCCGTAGATTTTCATCATTAGGATGTCATCTAAGAAGAGTACGGCGTCGCGCGCCTCCTTACGATAAGCGATCGACGCTAGCAGCGGCAGCAACGACCGAGGGAGTGGACACAGCGGCAAACCAGTTCATGCCGTGCCCATTAGAGGTAGAAATCTCAACTTTGCGGACTCCTTAGAACAATTTTTGCGTGTTTTGGCTCGGTTTTAACCGACCATCCATTTTTGAACCGGCGAGATCGCCGTTCTCCGGCCGTAAGGCTTGGGAAGAAAGGAGAAGATGGAGAAGAACTTTGGTCTTCTTCTTACACGAAGTTATCACGTCATCCTTGCGTTTGAAATACGGGGCTATTTTAACTAGCAGTCGCATTTCAACGCGAGGCTATTTTGACTAGCAGTCGCGTTTTAATGCGAGGCTATTTTGACTAGCAGTCGCGTTTCAACGGGAGGCTATGCGTGAAGTTATTTTTTTTAACTCTGCGTTTTTATACTTAGAAGATTTTTCGAGTTTTCTCTAACTCTTGATTCTTCTTTTGCAGAGGGGTATTCGGACCAGATCCTTTCTGAAGAGGAGTGCATGTGGCTCTACCAGTCTTCATCAGCAAAAGTAACTCTGAGGAAGCCAGAAACATATACTTTACAAATAGTTGCAGGTTTCAAGCTCTGGCTCCAAAAGATAAATTTTTGAAGGAGTCACAAGAACTCTGCGGCAGCTCATTAAGTTTTCTTGAGGATTATTTCTGTTAGATGACAATCTCTGTCGCTTTCCAAAGTGATAGAGATGATCATCTAAGGGCTTATAGCATGTCGAATTCAAGTTGTGCACCTTCATTAGGATTCTTGTAGCAATATCTTCAGATGATCCACTAAGAATTTTAAACAGATCATAGTTGACATTTGCAGAGGAGATCTTTTGCATGTGAACCAGGGAATTTCAACACTCCATGGAGGAGACTCGTTGTCGGGTTATTGATGAGTCGATGAATAGGTTGAAGCTTTTGGGAGAGCTATAACTCCCTCTTCTTTTGTAATCCTTTGCTTCATGAATAAAGATAATTCTTTTTCTCTTTATCTGTTGGCTTCAAGAATTTTGCTTGCTCAACAAATAGATGGTTCATAGTTTCGCCGTCGGCGACTGGCGCAAGCAGCTGCCGTGGCAGCGGCGAGCCAGTCCATGCCTCGCCTATTGGAGGTAAGAACCTCACTTTTTTGGGGCTTTTTAGAACAATTTTAGAGTGATTTGGCTCGGTTTTAACCAGCTAATCATCTCCTTTTCTGGCGAGATCGCCGTACTCCGGCCAACTGGCTTGGAGAAGAAGGAAAAGATCTCTGATCTTCCTTCGCGCGAAGCTATCGCATTATCTCCGCGTTTTAAATGCCAAGTTATTTTTGCTAACTATCACGTTCTTTACGCGAGGTTACAATTTATCTTCGCGTTTGTTCTCGCGGAGTTATCAACTTAGCTTTGCATTTTTTATTCAAACGCGAAGTTATTTTATCATCCTCACGTTCTGTCAAAACGCGAGGCTATCTTCTTAACTTCGTGCGAAGTTATCCTTAGCTTCGCGTTTTCATACTTAGACAATTTTCCTGATTTTGTAAGAATTTTTTTCTGATTATTTGATTATCTTCTTGCAGTTGGCTACTTAGTGGATCCAATCTCCCAAGGGCATCACTTCGGCTATGCCGGGGGTGCAGACTCAGTCACCCAGTTTCACTTCACGACCGTTTTTGCTGTGTACAAGCCGGGTTTGAGGGAGCGTAGGGAGAAGCTAATCAGATACAGCCCTGCTACTGCACGGGAGATCATTACGGATGCTCCCTTTGAAGCCACAAACCGGGAGGCGTTGGAGAAGCCGGCGTTCCTTTTTGGAGATGCTATAGAGCACTCAGATGAGATCCTCTTTGAAGAGGAGGGCAAGTGGCTGTACTAAGTCGGAGATCTGCTCATGTTTCTGCCTGACATGGAGTGTAACTACCCTTTGGTGTATCTCCGAGGCTATCTTCCCACCGCGAGTCAGAATTTGAACTAACTCGTGAGTATGATGGTGTTGCGACCGGCAAGTTCGGCACAAATGGGGCTTTTCAATATGGTCCCCCTAGATGTATTACGGGGCTCCTCTCAGGCAGAGTCACCAAAGAGCACCCTGTTGGTGAAGTCCCGTTTCGTGCTAAGACTTTCCTTAGCGAGTTCTTAGCCAAGGGTGGACAATACCTTGCCAAAGACTTTAGAATGCTCGGATGGGTCCACTCCTCGGGCAACATGTGGTGGTTCAGACTTGTCGAACACATACTGGACACCCATGAGCAGACCCTAAAGTAAATTAGCTTGTACAAAGCCATTAAAAACGTCAAGTTTGGCTTGCGTCAGAGTTCGTACCACTTGTTCAGCCTGCTGGAGATGTATAAGTCCGAAACCGGCACCTTCTTTACACCGGTGGGTGAGCTGGGATTCGCTTTCCATGAGATGTTCTAAGTGTCGGGGTTATCAATGGGCGAAGTCCCTTATGAGGAATATATCTCCACTACCGAAGAATTAAAGATGCTAAAAGCGGGGGATGAGCACATCTACCAGACCTACTGGGAAATGATGTGCCACTATCATATTTGCGCCGACCTGGCTGGAGTAAGGAACCAGGGAATTGGCCATAAGAAGTGGGCAGACTATCTCTGCATCAATCTGAAAGAGAGTCTTCCCATGGTTCGTGGACGCCCTTCTGTTAGTATCGAAGAAGTGAAGGAGCGTATCTCCAACTTAGAAGCCACAATATATACGACCGAATCAAATGAAGGAGGATTTAGTCCTGACACGGTCTTTCAGAGATTCCATTATCAAGCCCAGTTCCCTATTTCTGAGAAGGGTCTCCTTACTGGCTTTTTAATGTTGTGGCTGAAGAGGTGTGTCGTCCCTTCGTTGCCTAAGCAAGCTATTGCCAAGAACGTCATCTATCCAGCCGTACTATTGGCCTACAGACGACCCTTCGGGTTATTACCAGCGATGGTTGCCAACCACCAAAGCGGACTCTGGGCCCTCTGCAATAGCTTTATGCCAGCAGAGAAGAACAAAGGTAAAGCTGGAAAGGGAAAGGCGGCCAAAGAGGCTGCTACGGTGAAGACACCACACCCAAGGGTAGAGATGCCTTATACATATTTAATGGTGTGGCTAGTCATGAACTACCCGTTTTTGATGAGTGCTGCGGATTACAACCCAACTGACAAGCCGTTCTTCGTAGAGAAGTACGAACGCTCTATCTGGAAGAGTAATTATATGTCTCAAATCCAGAGGACACTCCGTCACCATCAAAACTATGAGATCTTCCGCTGCTTCCCAGACTTCCCTGGGGGAGAGTATGGATCTAAATTTAAAGATATTTTGGAAGCAGACAAGTTCACCAATTTATCTTCAGGGGTCTTCTAGTGGTTATTGAATATTCGCCCCGGACACTTAGTGTACAGGCAAGACACCATGTGCTACATAGAGCCGTATATCCCGAGCAGATTTTCTCGTCAATTTGGATACACACAGCTTTATGTAGGAAATCCAAATAAAGAGTTGGCGTACGAAGGGAATTTATAAGCAGGGGCACGGGGCTGTTTCCATTTTGTTGCGGGAGGAACCGGAGCAGAATTTATACTACCCCGAAAATTGCCAGAGCTAAGCATGGTGTTAAGCTTCTGTACCTGGTACAGCGTTGCTAATGCTGAAGTACCAAACTTTTCCATCAACCGCAGCTGCTGCAAGGAGATAGAGGCCTACTATGCTAACCGCAAAGGAGCCAAAAGAGTGAGGGTGAAGGAATGGACGAATTCCTTGGTGCGGCGGCCGATCCATCAGACTTGGGCAACTCTAATGGTGATGACTATAATGGTAATGATGACGGCGATGATGGTGGTGCCCCTCAAGATTTAGTTCCCCCCCGGAGTCCAGCCATTAAACACCGCGGATCTGTAAGAGGCGAACCGGTAAAGAAGAAGCAGAAATTAGCCCCGGGGACCCTCTTAGTCTCTCAAGAGGCGGAAGCCAAGTTTGCTTCAGATTTGTTGGCCTCAACTCTGCCTCCGGCGCCGGCAGAGGAGAGTAGACCTACTGAAGCTCCAAGTGCTGCTGAGGACCCGACTCTCCCAACCGCAGAATCTGTCGAACACTCTGCGACGCAACATCTGGGTAGCGAAACGGGTGCGCTCCTGGAAACAGCGATGGCTCCCCCTTCAAGTCCGACAACTGGATTTGTATCTCCTGGTATGGTTTTTATATTCTATCTTCTGTCTATTATTCACTTCATCATTATATGTAACACTATTTGTTTGCTTTCTAAAATGTAGGTGGTCAGCCCCACTCGCCGATGCATTCGACTGCCAGGGGAGAGTCCGAGGAGAAGGTGGATTGATCTGGCACAAGTGGCTTGGTGGGAGGTTTGGGTAGTTCTGCAAATGAGTTTGACGCAGACTACTCTACGACAACTCCTCCCTCTGTTCCTTCTTCAGTTCCCCCAATAAATGAACTTGGGAGTGATGAGAGGACAGAGGTGGTTGTCGAAGCTGCAACAAGAGAGGCTCCCCTATCTCCAAGTCTGCCATCTCCGACACCGGGTGTCTGCTCCGAAGAAACCTTTCCGGTGGTTGTTGGTGTGCCCTCTGATCCCCAGGCAGCAATATTAACATCTTCTACCATTATGGCTATTGAGACACCTGTGACTCCTCCAGTTCTAAGTCTTCTACCAGTGGGAGACAAAGAAAATCTGAAGTTCTCATTCGAAACCACTTCTGCCGTAGGGGGAGCTTCGGGTGAAAACACTCCATCGTCTACTCCTGCTGATGGTGCTACTCGAATGATCTGTACCGGTGATACTCCTCCTCGGGTTCCTAGTTTTGCCAAGTCCATATTGGCTTTACTGGCCTCTCATGTCATGAATCTGGTACAGGGACGGGCTTCTTCTTCCTCGGCCCCCGCGGACGTTACTCCTCCCCCAGCGACATCTTCCTTAGCGCTGCCTGCTCTAAACACAGACACTGTGGACCCTCTCGAAGAATTCTTCAACCACAGTGTAAATGACTTTATGCGGCTACTAAGGAGGTGCATTGGAATGATCCTGGACGGAAGAGATTTCTTTAATCTTGGATGTCCAATGTTGTCTATCTGGATAATATTGAAAGGATTGGGGGACGTGACCGAGCAGCTCCCTACCAAGTCCGCCTGGAAGCTTTGGAAGACCAGGTGAACACGCTAAACACGGTTCGCCAAGCGGATGTGGAAGTGATCACCAAGATCGAATCGGCGCGTCTTTGGGCAGAGTTAGTGGCTCGTCAAGAGGAACTGAGGCGCCAAGAGGAAGTCTGGTCTCAGGAGTTGGCAGAACTACGAGCCAGTCAAGAATCAATCCTCAGGGGGTTAGAGATAGTGGACTTCGAGATTGAGGGGAGTCAGGCCACCATCCTTAGAGCCAGAGAGACTATTGCTAAGGCTCGAGCTATTCTGGAAGCCAGTGAGTCTCAGTTAGGGAAATCCTTTAAGAAACGGGAAGAGCTGATTCTTCAACAAGGACAGCTCGAACAGGAAGGCATAATGAGGAGTCGTACTATTGAAGAATCTCGTCAGCAGTTGGCCCAGCAACTGGCAATAAACGACGATGATTTATGCCAGCAGGCCCAACACTCTGTGGAAGAAACTCGTCGTCGAGTGACGAGTGATTGATGAGACGACAAGTAAATTGAGGCTTCTAGGAGATCCATAACTTTCTTTCTTTATATTCTTTTATTCTTTTTGTAATAAGAACTTGTAATAGAAGAGAGAACTTTACTGTTTCCTTTGTGACTTCATTTTCTTTCGAATAAAGGTAATCTTTTTTATTCGTTTACATGTTGGCTACAAAATTTGTTTGCACAACAGATAACTTGTCATCAAACTAATTTAGTTGTTTAGGTTAAACAGTCCAAGGCTCATCTGCGTAACTTAGACTGCTAATACCGAGGTGATCGGGTCAGGATCACCAGATTTTGGCAGAGGCGCCTAATTGTGCATGCCTAGAGTTTAATTGGAGGCGGTTCAAGGCTCTCATGCGTAACTTGAACTGCACATACCAAGATGATCGGGTCAGGATCATCAGATTTCAGCAGAGGCGCCTAATTGCGCATGCCTAGTTTTAAGTAAGAAGTTCAAGTGCTCATCTGCGTAACTTGAACAAGTGGAGGCGGTTCAAGGCTCTCATGCGTAACTTGAACTGCACATACCAAGATGATCGGGTTAGAATCACCAAGTTCGGCCGAGGCACCTAATTGCGCATGCCTAGAGTTTAATTGGAGGTGGTTCAAGGCTCTCATGCGTAACTTGAATTGCACATACCAAGATGATCGGGTCAGGATCATCAGATTTCAGCAAAGGCACCTAATTGCGCATGCCTAGTTTTAAGCAAGAAGTTCAAGTGCTCATCTGCGTAACTTGAACAAGTGGAGGCGGTTCAAGGTTCTCATGCGTAACTTGAACTGCACATACCAAGATGATCAGGTTAGGATCACCAGATTTCGACCGAGTCGCCTAATTGCGCATGCCTAGAGTTTTATTGGAGGTGGTTCAAGGCTTTCATGCATAACTTGAACTTCACATACCAAGATGATCGGGTTAAGATCATCAGATTTCAGCAGAGGCACCTAATTGCGCATGCCTAGTTTTAAGCAAGAAGTTCAAATGCTTATCTGCGTGACTTGAACAAGTGGAGGCGGTTCAAGGCTCTCATGCGTAACTTGAACTGCACATACCAAGATGATCGGGTCAGGATCATCAGATTTCAGCAGAGGCGCCTAATTGCGCATGCCTAGTTTAAGCAAGAAGTTCAAGTACTCATCTGCGTAACTTGAACAAGTGGAGGCGGTTCAAGGCTCTCATGCGTAACTTGAACTGCACACACCAAGATGAGCGGATTAGAATCACCAGATTTCGGCCGAGGCGCCTAATTGCGCATGCCTAGAGTTTAATTGGAGGCGGTTCATGGCTCTCATGCATAACTTGAACTGCACATACCAAGATGATCGGGTTAGGATCACCAGATTTCAGCAGAGGCGCCTAATTGCGCATGCCTAGTTTTAAGCAAGAAGTTCAAGTGCTCATCTGCGTAACTTGAATCAAGTGGAGGCGGTTCAAGGCTCTCATGCGTAACTTGAATTGCACATACCAAGATGATCGGGTCAGGATCACCAGATTTTGGCAGAGGCGCCTAATTGCGCATGCCTAGTTTTAAGCAAGAAGTTCAAGTGCTCATCTGCGTAACTTGAATCAAGTGGAGGCGGTTCAAGGCTCTTATGCGTAATTTGAACTGCACATACCAAGATGATCGGGTTAGGATCACCAGATTTTAACAGAGGCGCCTAATTGCGCATGCCTAGTTTTAAGCAAGAAGTTCAAGTGCTCATCTGCGTAACTTGAATCAAGTGGAGGCGGTTCAAGGCTCTCATGCGTAATTTGAACTACACATACCAAGATGATCGGGTTAGGATCACCAGATTTCGACAGAGGCGCCTAATTGCGCATGCCTCGTTTCAAGCAAGAAGTTCAAGTGCTCACTTGCGTAACTTGAACAAGTGGATGGTTATACTCCTAGTGATCTTAACCAGATGTGACAGTTACTCTGTCATCATTTTGATTTGTTTTAGGCATAGTATTTCTTCAGAAATTTGCCATTGATCGGCATCATCATCCTACCTCCATTTTGATTTATTAAGCGATAGGCTCCACTAGAGTATACCATCTCCACAAAAAACGGTTCTTTCCACTTGGGTTCAAATTTACCCTTAGTCTTGTGGGTTAGAATCATTGGCCTTTTAATAGCCAGGACCAAGTCCCCTTATTTAAAGGTCCTTGGTTTAACGTTCTTATTGAACGTTTGCGAGATTTGAGCTTGATACAACTCAATTTGTTGTTGAGCCCTGAGACGTTTTTCATCTAACGTCTCTAGTTCTTGCAATCTTTATTGATGGCGCTCTTCTGTCGTCATCTTTGTTGCTAAGGCCACTCTTAATGATGGTATCTGGATTTCAAGAGACAAGACGGTCTCACTTCCATAAACCAAGGAGAACGGGGTAGCTTTTGTTGGGTTGCGAACGGTGGTGCGATAAGCCCACAAGCACTCTCCTTGATTTTCATCCCAGTCTCGTTTGTTGGAAGAGACAAATTTTCGAAGGAGTTTAATGATTGTCTTGTTGAAAGCTTCGGCTAACCCATTAGCCGCGGGTTATTTGGCGTTGATGTAATATCTTTGATTATGAACTTATCGCAGAATTTTGAGAATCCCTGGCTGATAAATTGCGGTCCATTATCATGAATGATCCTTCGGGGGACGCCAAAATGGTAAATGACATGATGCTTGATGAACTTAATCACATCTGCCGTTTTCACCTCTCTCATGAGCACGGCTTCAGCCCATCTTGAAAAATAATCGGTTATTGCAATAATAAACCGATGTCCTCTGGACGACGGGGGAGTTATTGACTCCACAATATCCATTCCCCATACCTCAAATGGCCAACTAGCAATGGTATTGTGCAAGTATTCTGGGGGTTGATGAATAAAATTGGCATGTACTTGGCATGCATGGCACCATTTAGCGTATGCCATTGCCTCTGTAATCATCTTCGGCCAGTAGTATCTCAGCCTTCTTATGCAGTCTCCGAGTTTCGGACCGGGCTGATGAGCTCCACACACTCCATCATGTATTTCCTTCAGCACTTCATCTGCTTCTGCTTTTGATATGCAGCGTAGTAGCAGACCATCGTCTGACTTTCTGTATAAAATTTGAAGCGTACGATCAAAGTAGAATCTCGGGGCCTTCCTTTTTATCGAGGCGGCCTCCTTTGGATCCTCTGGTAGTATTCCATATAGGGCGTAATCTATAAATGGAAATCGCCAATCTCGGGGTTCCAGTATTAAACCTGTCTGGCACACCTCTTTGTCTGGCACACTTCTTTGGTTTGGGATACCGTATCTGGGTGGAGTTCTCTGCTACCAATAGTGATGCTTTTAGCTTCACCTGGCGGGATCGCCAATGTTGCAGCTAACGCAGCAAGAGCATCTGCATAGACATTCTCATTCCGAGACATATGATATATATAAAATTGTTCAAAATATCCTGCTAGCTCAATGGCTAGCTGATGATAGGGGATGAGGGCTTCATGTCTGACTTCATACTCACCCGTCATCTGGTTGACGATGAGTTTAGAGTCTCCATATGCCTCTAGATAGTTCATCCCCAGTTGCAGAGCCATTTTTAAGCCGATAATGAGCGCGTTGTATTCCGCCACATTATTCATGCACGGTTCTGTTAATGAGTAACCGTTAGGCAATATATGTTTATATGAGGATATTAGCACAACCCCCACTCCAGCAGCAGATCGTCTGGCAGCACCATCAAAGAATATTTGCCATGGTTGTTCTTTGCTAACTGTGTTGACCTCTGTTGTCTGTTTGGAATTGGACCAGATTGGATGGTCTGCAAGGAAATTGGCGATCGCTTATCCCTTCATGGCTTTTTGAGGGACGAAGTGTATATCATATGGCGATAGTAGCAGTGCCCATTTTGCCAATCGGCCGTTTAAGGATCCTAGTTTTGTCATCAGGATTTCCAAGGGATTAACCCGTGATATGACATGAATTGTTTGCCCTGAAAGATAGTGTCGCATTTTCTGAACGGCAAACACTAGGGCTAAACATTCTTTTTCGATCAGGGTATACCGACGCTCAGCCCCGATCATTGTTCTGCTTAAGTAGTAAAGGGCGTGTTCATGGCCGTGCTCATTATATTGTGCTAGTAATGCTCTTAAAGCATCATCCATGGCCTTACATATATAAGGAATGGCTGCCCAGGGACCGGTGCCATAAGAATAGGAGGTTTGGTAAGGTATTGTTTGCTCAAAAATTGGATTTCTCCTTCCATTGTAAAATTGTTTGATTACAACGAAAATATTGAGATTTACGAAAAAATCTGAGGAATTACAAGAACAGGAATATTGATTGATTCTCTTTTTTATCTGTGTTTGGGTGGCGATGGAGCCTCGCTAGTGCCTCCGTGGACCGTCTGACTTGGAAGGGGATGGCTCTGCTCCACTTCTCAATTTCACGAGCTCACCCGAAATCATCCCAAAAGTCCTTTCTCTGGAGTCAACTCCTGTCTTTTATAGACTGAGGAAACTCAAAATCCGGCTCGATTCTTCCCTGAAAAATCGGATCACGAGATATCAGCAAATAAACAAAATGGGAATAGAAGGAAGACAACTGCGGGATCGCTCCTGCGGGTGCCCACCCGCGGGAGATCTCCTGCGGGTGCAACCGCGGGAGTCCTCCCGCGGTCGCACCCGCGGAAGTTTTCCCGCGGGTGCAACTGCGGGGGTTCTCCCGCGGGAGCCTCCCCGGGTGTCCGCAATTTTTTTTATTTTTTTTATTTTTTTATTTTTTAATTATATTTATTTATTTATTATTTTTTTAATGTCTACATAACCCCTTCCAAAGTTTTCGAAGTTCTGCATTGAATCATACTGAATTTTGAAATACTTTGGATTCTTTAATTTTGGCTATCAGACGTTTTAAAGAATTTGGTAAATAGAGATAACTGTTAACATATTCAATTATTCAATAGCAAGCAGAGATATGATTTTAACGTGCTCATTAGATGACAAGCAGAGGTATGATGTTAGCATGTTTATTTTAGGTCAAGCAGAGGTATCGTGTTAACGTGCTTATTTTAATCCTAACCGTTCAGTGACATCTAGTACGACGGATCAGGGAAAGACAAAGGTGACATTAAACGTGTCTTGGAGTTCCACCTATTCAGAGAATCTGGTCGTGATAGGAACAAGCTGACTAAATGGAGGTGACGGTTAACGTATTTAGCCTTGGAATCGGACTATCAGAGGTAACTGTTAACTTGATAGGGATATGATTTTCGTCAGAGGTAATTTTTAACTTAACGATATAAAAAACAAGTTCATCAGAAGCTGTAATATCGGACTTGATAAAGTGTGAGTTTTCTTTTCTGTCAGAGGTGAAAGCTTAACATGACAGGAGATTTAATCGGATTTTATCTCATTTAATTTTGAATTATGATGTCAGAGGTATGATTTTAACTTGACAAATATTTTGGAGTGTCACTTGCTCTGCTGGAGAAAAAGATGATGAGAAAAGTTTGTTATCAGAGGTGAAATCTTAACGTGACAAGAGATTTATCCGATTAGGATTTTTAGCAAACCCCCAGCTATCAACGGATTTGATTAACCTTTACCAACTACCGTTTGAGTCGGGCTAGCCATGCTATTTTCCTCAGCATGGTGAGTTGTCGAGAATTTTGTTTGGGCTTAAATGCCAAACATTTCCTCTTCCATTTGCCTTAGCGACGTTGGGCAACGATGTATCCTTATATTCGAATAAGGATACTCTTGTGATAGATTTGTCATGGAATTTTTAGCAAACCCCCAGCTATTAACAGATTTGATTAGCCTTTACCAACTACCGTTTGAATTGGGCTAGCCATGCTTTTCCCCTCAGCATGGTGAGTTGTCGAGAATTTTGTTTGGGCTTAAATGCCAAAAAAAAAATTTCTCTTCCCTTTGCCTTAGCGGCGTTGGGTAATTCATGCTTTTTACCCCCAGCATAGTGGGGTTGGCAAGAAATTTATTCTCTTCCCGTTGCCTTGTCGGCGTTGGGCAGTTCATACTTTTTACCCCCAGCATGGCGGGGTTGGTGAGAAATTTGTTCTCTTCCCATTGCCTTGTCAGCGTTGGGCAGTTCATGCTTTTTACCCCCAGTATGGCGGGGTTGGCGAGAAATTTATTCTCTTTCCGTTGCCTTGTCGGCATTGGGCAGTTCATACTTTTTACCTCCAGCATGGCGGGGTTGGCGAGAAATTTATTCTCTTTCCGTTGCCTTGATGGCGTTGGGCAATTCATGCTTTTACCCGAGCATGATGGGTTGGCGAGAAATTTATTTTCTTCTCGTTGCCTTGATGGCATTGGATAATTTCATAATTTTTCTTTTTCTTTTTCTTTTTTCTTTTTTTTATGGGGGTTTAAATTAACCGCCCTGAGCTCGTCTTGGGAATTATTGTGAGCCCAAGTGGTAGCTTTAGACCACACACATTAAATGTGTTGGAGTTAGCTCTAACTCCTTTTTTGTTCAGCTTTGAGCTAAACTGCTCCAGCGTCAATCAACGCTTGAATTTTGTCTTTTAGAATAAAACAATTTTTTGTAGGGTGACCTACAATCCGGTGGTATAGGCAGTAATTGGGATCATTAGTCTTCCCAACCTCTTCAGGCCTCTTACTCTCCGGCAACTTAAGCATCTTGCGTTTGCTGAGCAGATTGAACATAGTAACAGTATGCTTATCCTTAAACGAATACTGTTTTTGAAGCCTGGGTGACTTTGCTGTGTTGCTTTCTACCGCCATTGCCATTATGTCTTTCCCTTTAGAATGGGAAACATGGAATAGAGGTTCATTTGTACTGCCTCCGATTGCAGACTGCCATTTTTCGAGGTGTCGAAGTATATCTTAGGCCTGTTCACCCTGCTTAAGAAGATCCTTCCATGATTTGGATTAAACCGAGCCCATTTTATCTAGAACGTCGGTCAACATGTTGTGTCTGCAGGTTTCCACAAGAGTGTCCTGCGTCATGCCATGTGGGCATGGAACAGAAAGTTCTCGGAATCACTCGATATAAGCTTTGACAGTCTCACCCTCCTCTTGCTTTGCTGCTAGCAAGGATAGTATAGAGACTTCTGTATCATCTTCAAAGAATCAGGCTAGGAACTCACGTTCTACATCAGCCCATGATTTAATTGTTCCCTAGGGTAGTTGCATGAGCCAGGTAAATGCGGGCCCCCGTAAAGTGCTCGCAAATATCTTAGTCATAGTCGGATCATTCCCCATGAGATATCCTGTCTGCGACAGAAAGTAGAAGATGTGTTGTTGCGGCGAACCTTTACTGTCGAATGAGTGGAGGTTCAACGGTTTATATTTTGCAGGATAAGGCACGGTCTCCCATTCTATGGGATAGGGACGGACTACCCCCACCTCTTGCAGTTTCTTTCGATGAAGAAGAGCTTGTAGTTGATTCTCCATCTTCTCTATTTTTTCTACGTGAGGGTTGATGATAACTTTCAATTCCTCTTCCTCTCTTGAATGAAGAGGTACTTCTTCATCCTCGTCCTTCCTGTCTTCATTTATTTAGACTGGTCATTTTCCTTTCTACCGACCAGAAACGGACGACGAGGATTGGTTCTTTCTAGTTTGAGCTAACAACTCAATTAAAAGTTGTTTCATTTCTTCTATGGTCTCCTCTTGCTGTTCTAGACGTTTTTCTTGTCTCTCAAGCCTTTCAGAGACTTCTTCTAAGCGCACGCCCTCAGGTTCGATAACCTTGGAGTGATTTCCTTATCTGAAGGGTTATTTCCGACCACCTCTTTGCCTTTATTAACCATATGTAATGAGGCGGCAGGCAGATCAGTTCTAGAGGACACTTTTTTCACCGTCCATATTCTTTTGGGCTCAGTGATCCGCTCAAAAATGGACCGTTTCGAGTTGCATTGGCAGTTTGATAGAACGGTTGAGATTAGCTGTTCGCATTAGCAGTGAGGAATATTTTGTGAGAAGTTCTTCTTCCAATTGAGGTACTCTCTCAAATCTTGAGGTACCTTCTCCTCTCTACTTGCATCTTGACGCCTCTTGCGTCGTAAATTTGGTTCATAATACTGAAGAGTCTGCAATATCTCAGGGCTGAGCTCCTTTCCAGCATCAGATTATTCTCCAACCCTTATGCGGATTCTTCTGGACTGCACACTGGTCTGAGTAGTTGTGTGGGCCCCGCATGCCTCTGATAGAGAGATTAAAATTCTTGGTGTATGTAGTGTGCTCACCACAGGCGTGCTCAAAGAGACATGAGGGTTGTGTTCATTGAACGTAACCCATCGTTGCTTTCGCGAAGTGGAATCTGCGGGGTGCAACCCGCGGTTGCCTCTGCGGGATAAAACCCGCGGTTGCAACTGCGGGTTTGCACCCATGGGTTTATTCCCGTGGGGTGCAACCCGCGGTTGCACCCGCGGACTTGCACCCGCGATTGCAACCCGCGGTTGCACCAGCGAGCTTGCACCCGCGGTTGCAAGACGTGGGTGGCAACCCGCGGTTGCAAGCCGCAGGTTGGCACCTGCGGGTGGCAACCCGCGGTTGCAAGCCGCGGGTTTGCACCGGGGTTGCTTCCGCAGGATACAACCCGTGGCTCCATCCGTGGGTTTGCTCCGAAATTTTTCACTGTTCCGGAGTTTTCTGCAACCCTTCCTATATGATTGAGGCGTGCTCATTGAGTTTTACGCCTCAGATTTCTCTTTTGGGAGCGTGTTAGAGTTTGGTTTGACTTTTGGCTTGACTTTGGAACGGGCGATATCGCCGTATACTTGACAAACGATGACGTCTTGTCAGTTTCAACGGGCGATGATGCCTCGTAAGTTTTCATAGGCGATGACGGCTTTTGATTTCCGGTGGGCGATAACGCCTCACCTTTCTTCATCGTCGCCCGGCGATGACGCCTAGGCTCCGAATCAGAGGTAGAAAGAAATTCTTCATATTTTTACTGGTTGACTTCTACGACTAGCGTTTCAACAATAGATCTGATCACTACCAAGGCAGACTGCGCCACCATATTCTCTGTTATGAACAGAGAGGCTCCCACTATGGTCGCCAGTTCTTATTTGCTTAAAAATTGGATTTCTCCTTCCATTGTAAAATTGTTTGATTACAACAAAAATATTGAGATTTACAAAAAAAATCTGAGGAATTACAAGAATGAAAATATTGATTGATTCCCTTTTTTATGTAGGTGCGGGTGGCGATAGAGCCTCGCTAGTGCCTCTGTGGACCGTCTAACTTGGAAGGGGATGGCTCTGCTCCGCTTCTCAATTTCACGAGCTCACCCGAAATCATCCCAAAATTCCTTTCTCTGGAGTCAACTCCTGTCTTTTATAAATGAGGAAACTCAAAATCCGGCTCAATTCTTCCCTGAAAAATCGGATCATGAAATATCAGCAAATAAACAAAACGGAAATAGAAGGAAGACAACCCGCGGGTTGGCACCTGCGGGATCGCTCCCACGAGTGCCCACCCGCGGGATTGCTCCCGCGGGTGCCCACCCGCGCGTTGCACCCGCGAGAGTCTCGGATGCAACCCGCGGGAGTTCTCCCGCGGTTGCACCTGCAGGAGTCTCCCATGGGTGCAACCCGCGGGAGTCCTCCCACTGGTGCAACCACGGGGGTCCTCCCGCGGGTTGCACCCGCGGGAGCCTCCCCGGGTGTCTGCATTTGTTTTATTATTATTTTTTTTAATTATATATATATATATTTATTTATTTATTTATTATTTTTTTTTAGTGTCTATAGGTATTCTTTGAGATCGTTAAATGCCTGTTGACATGCCTCATCCCATATGAAAGAAACCCCTTTTTTCATGAGTCTCGAGAACGGCTAGCATCGCCCTGATAAATTGGAGATGAAGCGCCGGATATAGACTAACTTTCCTTGTAACCCCCTTAACTCTTTAATATTGCGGGGAGGCGGCATCTCGCTGATCGCTTTTACCTTTTCGGGGTCAAGAAAAATTCCTTTTGAGGTTATTATGAACCCAAGGAATTTCCTGCTGGACACCCCCATAAAAGACTTGGCAGGGTTCATCTTCAAGTGATGTTTTCACATAAGATCGAAAACCGTTCTTAAATCATGAAGATGATCTTCTTTGTTCTTGCTTTTGACCGCTAAGTCATCCACGTAATACTCTACCGTTTTGCACAGGTGTTCTTTAAATATGATGCTCATCGCACGTTGGTAGGTGGCACCGGCGTTCTTCAATCCGAAAGGCATCACCGTATAACAGCATACCCCCAGCGGCGTTCTGAAAGCCGTATGCTTTTCATCATCTAGGTGCATTTTAATCTGGTTATAGCCTGAGAAGCCATCCATAAAGGACATCCTCTCATAACCGCAAGTATTATCAATCATCACATCGGTGATGGGGAGTGGAAATTCATCTTTTGGATATGCAGCGTTCAGATCTCGAAAATCAATGCATATCCGGATTTTGCCGTTCTTCTTACGAACCGGCACTATGTTAGCCACCCAATCAGGATGTTGCTCTTCACGGATGAATCCGAATTTTATAAGCTTGTTGACCTCGGCAACTATTGCCTCCATCAATTCCGGTCGAAAACGCCTTTGCTGTTGTTTAACTGGTTTGGCGTCTTCTTTAATATTTAACCGGTGCGTGGCAATTTGAGGATCAAGTCCGGGCATGTCTTCATAGCTCCATGCGAACACGTCTATGTACTCTTTGATAAGAGATATAAGTTCCTCTTTTCCCAAGAGAGTTAGCGTATCGCTTATGAAGATGGGCTTCGGATTTTCGTCCGTTCCCATGTTGACTTGTACCAATTTGTCTTCTGTGGGTGGGTCACGCTATTCAAAGTGGACATCCCAAAGAGTGTCCATATGCTTAGCCCAGAAATCATCTTGAACATCAATTGGTTCCTTGTCACTTTCTGGCGTGGCTGAAACCATATTGGTTGTCAAAGATTGAAACCAAGCGCCAGTACTTAGATCTGAGTCCTGATCAGTCGTTTTTAAATCCTCATCAGACGAAGATCTTTCCTCATATTGGCATGGTGGTGAGGGAGGAGTAGATACATAGCCCAACCCCCTGCGAGTCTTTTGATAATAGTCTGGACTCTTTCCTCTCGGTCTAAATAAGGGTATGAGATTCCGTCGCCCTTTTCCAAAGTTTACTGAAATTATAACCCATCTTCTCATCATTTGCCGGGATTTCTGTTCATATAAGTGAAATTGAGGTGATATTTGTTCATCACTTTCACTGCTTTGTCTTTGTCAAGGTGACGTAATTACTTTGCCGAACATGATCGGCTTTTGGGACTCCTGTCGAGGAGGCACCTCAAAGAAATGACCTTGTCCCTTATCTATTTTTAATTGAGAGAGGAGGGATGACCTGAGGGGCAAATGGTATGCCGCCAGAACTTCAAGTTCGGATAGGCCATCTACTTCGATGGAAATACAAGAAGGTTCAGATTCAGTAGCTACAGCAGGCTCGTAGACTAACTTTATATTTTTATTGATAACCCACATATCCTCTACTGCATTAGCTATATTATTATCAAAATTCAAATTAAAATCTATGTGAGGATTGATTTCATAATCACACCCATCATTTTCTTCGGGACTCCGTGTCAGCTTCGTTGCCACTGTCATCAGGCTTTTGAAGCCTGCTGCGATTGTCGCACGGGACCTCATGGACCGGTTTATAGAGCCTGGCGTCCGTGAAGTAATTCTCTAGTCCCTTGAATGGTTGCCTATCTGCAACTAGTGTCCGGACTTCTCCCTATTCATCACAGTACTTCATACACTGGTGAAGAGTCGACGGGATTATCATATATGCATAGATCCAAGGTCGCCCCAACAAGATGTTATAAGACGTATTTGCGTCTATAACGTAGCATGTAACCTCCGTCCTTAAATCTCTAATTTGGCACCGCAGTCAGATTTTGCCAAGAGGACAGCTATTGTTAGCATTGAATCCGTAGATAGTAGTATTTGTAGGCGTCAAACGATGAGGAGATATTCCCAATAGTTGCATTAGCTTTCTGGGAATAATGCTTAGTGCAGACCCCGGGTCGATTTGAATGCGTTCAACCTTGGTGGATCCGACATATCCAGTAAAATATAAATGCCTATTATGCTTTATATTCCTTACCTGCATATCCTCCGGAGAAAAGGTAACTCGTGGGATCTGCCTCCTTACCTGATGACAACTGGGGCAAGAGTCCTGTTCCTCCTCGGCCGGCTCGACGATCTGAGCTAAGAATGACTCAGAGTCTGCCAGGGCCTCTCTTAATACTTCACGTTGATTTTGATAATCTTAACAATTTGTAAAGCGTTACTCGTGCTGGGATATTCGCTAACTGAGCTATTATATCGAATTTGAAGGTAGTCTCCTTGGCCTCTTCATTTCTAGCAGGATTCTTTTGGAAACGAAGTCCCTTTTGTTTCGTGGGCTTCGCGAGTTCCCCATATATGTTCTTCGAGTCTACTCTGGTGTAATCCTTGAGGTATGGTTTGCCAGATCGAGTATTGGAAGCCCCATCTTGATGAGTGGTCATTGTTTCGGGCTCTTCTTCAGAATCTATGAAGGCTTCTGAAGCTATATATTCTTCCTTTATCTCTGCGGAAATGACATTAACAGTCCACTTTTTCCTTTGACCCCCTGTGGTAGTCCACTGTTCATCCTGTAGTAAATCAAGGTGGACCCACATAACTTCCCCCTTTTGGGTTGTTACGGGGACAAGTCCTTCTTGAGCTTTATCGTGCGGGTCATGGTTTTTCGTAACCAACTTTTCCTTTGGAATTGGGGTTACCCCTGCGGGAAACTCATGGGTTCCAACCACTATGATTGTCATATTGGCCGTGACTTTCTTTTGTTCCTCTTTTAGCATCAGAACTCCAGCTTCTATCAGTGCTTGAATTCTGTTCTTTAGAGGGTAACAATCTCTAGTAGAGTGTCCAACATTCCGGTGGTATAGGCAATAATTGGGGTCATTGGTTTTACCAGCGTCCTCCGGTTTTCTATTCTCCAGAAGTTTCAACATTCCTTTTCTGAGAAGCAGGTGGAAGAGTGTAGGCGTTTGCTCTACTTTGAAGGTATAGGTCCTCTCTTGCTGAGGCCTATTTTGTCTCGTGCCCTTCTGGTTTTGGGGCTTTGGGCTTGGAGGATTTGTTTTTTGTGGAGCTACCTCTGATGTTATTACCGCTTTACCTTTATTTTTATTGTTATTTTGGGCGTATGGCCTACTACTTCCAGTACTTCTTGATCCACGAGACTCTTCAACTCGACGAATCAAATCTTCAGCTTGCTCTCCCTGTTTGAGCAAGTCTCTCCACGTCTTAGACTCTACGACCCCCATTTTTAGGAGCATATTAGTCCTAAGATTATGTCGACATGTCTCGACTAGAGTTTCCTGGACCATTCCATGTTTGTAATGCACGGACTTCTCCCAGAACCTTTCTATGAAGTCTTTTACTGTTTCTTGTTCCCCTTGTTTAGTTGCAAGGAGGGAATGAACCGTAATTTCGGTATCATCCTTAAAGAAACGTGAAAGAAATAGTTTCTCAACATCAAACCAAGTATTAATAGTACCTGGGGGCAGCTGCATAAACCAAGTAAAAGTAGGCCCTTGCAAGGTACTTATGAATACCTCGGTCATTACTGGGTCATTGCCCACCAAATGTCCTGCTTGAAACAAGAAATAGTAAATATATTAACTGGGAGACCCTTTCCCGTCATATGGCTCCAGTTTGAGCGGTTTATATTTCTGAGGGTATTGTACTATATCCCATTCAGGTGGATATTGTCTTGAGACCCCCGATTCTTTCAACTCCTTTTTGTGCATTAGCGCTTCGAGTTGACTTTGCAATTTCTCAATTTTCTCTTCATGTGGATCATAAAAAGAATATTTGTCCTCGTCCTTATATGTTGAGTGGGCTTTTTCTTCTTTATCTTCCTCGTTCAGTTTGTTGAACAAGGTTTCTTTTTCTTTCTTAGCGTTATCCTCGACGATTTTCTAGGTATTCTCGACCACTTTTGAGAGCATCATTCTAAGATCTTCAATTGTCTTTTTGTTGCTCCCGAATCATCTTTTCCTGGGCTTCAAATTTTTGATCGATGTCATCTGATTTATCTGCCATGTGTGATGCTGATTTTTGTAGCCGAGATGATGTAGAGGAATGAGGTGAAGCTATAGCCGAATTATCGTTGTCGTCGTCATAAGAACCTTTTGCAAGTTTCTTATAGTTTCGAGGCGAGACAACTCCTGACTTAAGTCGGGTGTTGTGATGAGTTTCTTCATCACTTGATTCCGAATCATTATACATCTCTACAACCTTCTTCCCCTTTCCGACCATATTGGAGGTTACAATTCTCCATTTTTTTGGGGGAGTAGCTTTCGTTTTCTTAGCAGGGTTTTTGTCCGACTCGGTTAATCAATCGAACACTGATACCCTATTCTTATTGCAGCAACAATTATCTACTACAGCGGATACCGCCATCATAAGTTGTCGGCAATGACGAGAAGATTCGGATTGAACTTGTTCTATACTTCTCTTTTTGGTTAAGTACTCCCTGAGGTCGGTGACTTTAGTCATGGAGTTGTGGGGCCCATTCATCTGCTGAGAGGGTCCAGGAGCCCACTGAAGCTTCTTGAGATTACTGGAGTCTAATTTTGGTCCATTGATGTGACGATCAGCCCTGATTTGATATTCAGGTTGATCTACGTGGAGCTGAAAGTTAGTTTCGCGTTTTGGAGCACGGGGCTGAGAAATAACTCCTCGTTTTGCATCGTGGGCCTGAGTAATAGCTCCGCTTTTTACTACGCTAGCCTCGCGTTTTACGCTGGCTTGGCGTTCCTTCAGAAGTTTCTCTTCTGGAATCTTGGTCCCGCGTAGAAGAAAATTCTTGCACGCTGGCTTATTCTTGCGATTAACGCAAGTCACAACTTCACGTCTAGCGCGATTTTTACAATGAACGACAATCTGCCAATCATCTTTGCGATTTACGCAGAGGTGAGGTGTCTTGCGTTTCTCGCAAGTACTACTGGCTTCGCGTTTCTCGCTAAGCTCAGTATTAGTCTCGCGTGGAGAATTACACGCTGGCTGTAAGGAATTTTTATCCTCGTGTTTCTCGCGAGTGTAAGAAATCTTGCGTTTATTGCAAGTGCTATTGGCTTTGCGTTTATCGCTAAGCCTAGCAGTAGCCTCGCATGGAGAATCACATGCTGGCTTTAATGAATCTTTATCCTCGTGTTCCTCGCGAGTGTAAGAAATCTTGCGTTTATCGCAAGTACTACTGGCTTCGCGTTTATCGCTAAGCCCAGTAGTAGCCTCGCATGGAGAATCACATGCTGGCTTTAAGGAGATTTTATACTCGCGTTTATCACGAGTGTCAGAGATATTGCGATTAACTTAAATCTTACTGGCTTCGCGTTTCTCACTAAGCTCAGTAATAGCCTCGCGTGGAGAATCACACGCTGGCTTTTCCTTACAATCAACGCAAGTTGTAACTTCACGTTTAACGCGATAATGACTGGTCTCGCGATTAACACGAGCCAGTTTGCGAGGGACCATAGCCTCGCGTTCTATGACGTTAGCAAGGCGGGCTTTGAGGGCTTTTCGCCTTGCTCTCCGATTTCTATTTCGGAGTTGGGTTCTAGTCAATCCAGTTCCCAGGCCTTCTTCGGCAGTAGGGAGGTCATCCTCTGCTAGGATTTCCTGTTCAAACACCGGCTCTATGGCCGCAGTCTCCAAGGATCCCCGTTCATCGGTGGATACCTTTTTTCCCGTTGCTCGGGTATTGGAGCGCACACGACGATAGTGTCGTGTCTCGTTCAGGTTACCTGATTCAGAGGAGAGGTACTCCTCGTACTTCTGCTGGTCGATTTCAACGACCAGCATGTCTACGTCAGATCCGATCATACCGACGTCCGATTGCACCACAATCTCTTCTTTAGTGATAGAGACGCCTCCCACTGTGGTCGCCAGTTTGTTCGCAACAGAATTTCTTTGCTTTCCTTCCATTGAATTCAACTTAGATTACAATGAAAGAGAACAAAAAAAAGAAAGAACAAACGAGAGGATTTTATATCTCAATCGCTCTCTTTTACAATATGATGTGGGATCTGTATGGCGATGGGATCTGTCAAGCAGCTCCTTTGGACGATCTGATGTCAAACTCTTCTCTTGAAGATGGCGGCCGACTGTAGATGATCTTCTCTGATTTTGATTCGTTCAAGACTCTATGCGTAACTTGAACTTCACCAAATCCTTTAGATGCTGAAAAAGAAGACCCCTATGGCTCCTCCAAGAGGGTATTTATATCCTTAGGATCATATGAGAGTTTCTATCTAAATAGAATTTGTTCTCATCAAGAATTCCAATCAAATATCTTAGTTTTGATATAAATCTCTTGATTTAGAGTTCTGATCGGATTTAATTTGGGTATTTGGATAAGCCCAAATCATAATCTCAATCAATTTGAGATTTTGGTTATCTGCTCACGCGGAGTTAAACTCATTAAAATGCGAAGCTAAAGAAGCAGAACGGGGAGCTAACGCGGAGCTATTGAATATCTCCTCGTTTTACTCAAACGCAAGGCAAAAATAGCCAAATGCGGAGCTATGGAATTAGCTCCGCGTTCTGTTGTGGAAAATTCTATTTACTTAGAAATTTTCACTGCCAACACGCACGCGTCTGGTGCCCTTGTTTTGACTGATTGTTCTATTTTTTTTTAATGCCTACATTATCCTTTTCCCATTAAGTATATTGAGTTGTTGATGTTATGTCTTAACTTCACTACCAAACATCCACAAATGAAACTACTACTAAAAGTCAGCACACGTCAGAAAACCCAAATATATCAAAAAAATCTTCATGAAGTCAACTTCATTGTAACTCTCGCCAGACAAATAATTAGAAAACATGGATCGATCAATAAATAAGGCTTCTAGACACATCCAACTACTTTGTTTTTTTTCCCCGAAAACATGGCCTCAACGAATACAGTCTCTCATAACAGAAACATGCAACATCCTTCTCGTTGAGAAAGATTATCCAGACAAACAACCTTAGCATCGAACATTATATTCTCACTTGCTACAATATCAGCATATGTATTGTCTTCCCTCCATATATGAAAAACATAAACTTCAGGGAAGTAGCTATCTAATAGATGACATTTTAAAGTAACGTGACTAAGTGCACTAAACAAAATCAGAATATCTAAAGCATCATCTTTCAACAAAACACGGTGCCCAGAAGTTCTCTACAACTTGTCTCGATATTATTCATCCAAAGTCCCACGAAAACGACTATAAGTTGTCCAACTCAAAACCTCCCACAAGAGAAGTAATCCATTGGTTTGTCAACTGAAAATTCAAACCATCGTCACCATTTCATCTCCTTCATCAATTTTTTTTTACCCAACCACAGAGGAAACTATGAACTTCAAATATTTTATATTTGGATTAATTACACTCAGACCCCCTATAGTATGGGATATGTAACACTTAGACCCCCTGAAGTTTAAAACTCTCACTTAGACCCTCTGAAGTATCTAAATCACCATGTTTTAATTACATTCAGACCCGCTGGTCCAGGGAGTCTAAGTGAGAGTTTTAAACTTCAGAGGATCTAAGTGTTACATGCCCCATATTATAGGGGGTCTGAGTGTAATTAACCCTTTATATTTTTATATATAATTTATAGCAATACTATAAAAAAATAACCATGGACACTGGACACTGACATTAATAAATTGAGATGTAACTGACCCAAAAAAAAGTTCTTCAATAAATTGTCACAACTAGTAGCAGCAGCAAATAAATTCAAAATAAAATCGATTAATATCTACGAGATGAAGAAATTGATGACCTAAGAAATAAGAACAAGTACTCCAAAACGAAGAGATTAAAATTTTTTTAATTGAAAATAAGGAAGAGATTATAACTACAGTTATAGCTTGCTGGAGCGTAGATCTCGCCAACATTTTCTTCTTCTTCTACCTCCGGTGCTCCCCTGATGTTCTATAGATGGCATAGGTAAATTCTAAAAGCACAACCTAAAGCTGGTTTTATTTACGAGAAATTCTCAAAGCGCCCACATATTTTCTACGTACCCACTTTCTAAATAAACTCTTTTTAAAATTTAAAAACAAAGATTTGTACTAAGTACACCTTTCAACATTTCCAGGTTGTCCTTAAAACTGTCATCGACCTCCTGACAGAGCCATAGAAGAGAGCACAGATGAGGTAAAGGACATGATACAATCTTCGAACACCAAGTTAGGAGGCAACGGCACAGCGCCATAGTTCATACAACTCGGCGAGAGCTCCGGGAGCTCAACATCCCTGTCCACGATCTGCATCACATGCCTCATGCTCGGCCTCACCGTTGGCAACGGATGCGAGCACAGCAAACCAAGCTTCAACACTAGCTCCACCTCTTCGGGGCAGTACTCCTCTCCCAGTCTTGGGTCCCTTGTCTCGATCAACGATCCCCTCTGCCAGTTCTCGAGCACCCAGTCTGTGAGAACCTCCCCTTCGCCTTCTGCATGGGGCTGCAACGGCCTCCTGCCGCAAGCCACTTCTAGAATGAAGACGCCGAATGCATACACATCGGTCAGTGTCGTTGCCTTGCCGTTCCTGGCAAGCTCAGGTGCGAGATAGCCCATGGTTCCGACGACATGAGTAATCAGAGGATCGGAACCGTGATCATATAATCTTGCAAGGCCGAAATCTCCGAGCCTCCCGTTCAATTCGCTATCTAAAAGCACATTGCTGGCCTTGATGTCTCTGTGGACTACAACCTTCTCCCAGTCTTCATGCAGGTACAAGAGACTTGAAGCCACTCCCTTGATGATCTTAAACCTTTGAGCCCAGTTGAGAGCGGACTTACTGTGATCGTACAAGAATCGATCAAGGCTACCATTGGGCATGAAATCGTAGACCAGAAGAAGTTCCCCTCTGCGGCGGCAGTAGCCAAAGAGCTGGACAATGTTCCGGTGGCGAAGCTGGCCAATGCTAACAATTTCTGCCACAAACTCTTTCATACCCCGTCCTGATTCATGGGACACTTTCTTAACCGCAACCTCCATCTTGGAAAGAGGCAACACCCCTTTGTAGACTCGGCCAAAGCCTCCGGTCCCTAGCAACTCTTTCTCGTTGAACCCTTTCGTTGCTCGATACAAATCTTTGTATGAGAACCGATGAGGCCTATATTGGAGCTCCCAATCTTCAAGAAGCTCAGAATACCTCATCCTCCTCCTTACAATGAGCACGACTGCAACGACAATAAACAACACAAAGGAAGAGGAAGCAAGAGGCAGCCATATTGCCAAAACATTCAAACCACGTTTGCTACTATTATGAGGGAGCGGAGGAAGCTTGTCATAATCGAGCTTTTCAGCCGCTCCACTCATATTGAAACTCCATCCAAGAATACAGTGAGTGGAATAAGCAGCTCCAGTTGATGAAGAGAAACCGACAAACATGGAATCATGCATCAGGCTTGAAAGATCGATGGTTGAAGATAAAAGGGGCCTTTTAGGTTTAAGCATTCGAATCGGAGACAAGGTAACATTGAGTTGATTACTTTCACCATCAAAATCGACCCACACTTGCATGGGTTGGCCACTGATAAGAGTCAAGTTCCTAGGCAAACTGGTGCTATCATCAAAGTAAGCAGCGCTACGGGAACTTTTGGACTCCAAGGCGTTGATATCGATACCAACATGGTTATTGTCAATATCCTTGAATTCTCCGTTTTGGATGGTATCAAGTTCAACAGCAAAGAAGTGGTTGGTTGAGTTGCCATTGTTGCTCATATTGAAGAGGCCCAAGAACTGGTTTGGGAGAGCATTTGAGAGGTTTGTTGTGCCAGAGATGAGAAAGGCAAAGCCATCGGCGCCAAGATCAGAGATCTCAGCAAGAATAGCAAACACAAAAGTAGTGGAGAAGGAGAGGACTTTACCAGCCTGGGACTTGAAGCGCTGAGGGCTCGGGTGGAAGGCATGGCCCATCTTGTGCATTGTGGCGTTGGTCAGCACAAGGAGGCCATCAGATGTGATCGATGCGATGCCATCAATTGTTAGGTTGGCACTGCTGAATCCATTGAAGATGAAATCACTTTCACTTGAACTGGAGGTCCTAAATTTGACGAGGAGGAAGAGGGAGATGAAGAAGAATAAAGGCTTAGTGGACATGGATGGCATCTTTAGTCCTGCAAACTAGGAAGCAGACTCAAAAAGATGTATAAAGATATATGAGCAGTCTAGATTCTGTGGCCTTAGGGATCATATGCGCAATGTAACGTGTTGCTCAGGGCAAAATATATACAAGTTCATAGGCCATTAGATACGTAGAATTTGTAGCCAACAAAATAAAATTACAGAAGAAACACAAGTATCAGTTGATAATTTAAACTCTATTTCAGTCCCATCGTTTTCAGCTATTTGGAAATTTATAAGTCTGATGAACAGGTAAGAGTCTGCATCACTCCACAGATATTCTCACCATTTCAAGGTAAGAAACACACGCACACACATAACATATGTGTATGCGTGTGCGCGCATATATATATATATATATATATATATATATATATATATATATATATATATATATATATATATATATATATATATATATGTGTATGTACCTGTGTCTATATATATATATATATATATATATATATATATAAATAGAAATGAACTGTCAGCTCATGCAAGTTACATGAGCTGCAATTTATTTCCACTATCTCCAATAAATTTTTTTTAAAAAATTTCTTTTTTATTATGATCTCGACCCCCTAGGTTTCACTCATATCCAATTTTTTGGGTTTTACTTTTGATTTGGTCCTTTATAAGTTAACACAAAATTAACGGTTTTCAGTGAATAAAATATTTTGTATGCACTTGATGAATTGGTAAATAAACTCTAAAATTTATGAAATTTAATCTGAAAAAAAGTTAAGAAGGTTGAGATAGTAATTGTAAAAAAAATCATTGGATCATTATAGTTTTACTGCTAGTTTATTATATATATATATGTGTGTGTGGTAGAAAGAACAATATATATACATATGTATATTTATACATAAATACATTTATATGTACATTTGTGTGTGTAGATAAGTATGAAATATCTACTGGAAGATAATGAGATTTTCATGTCTATTTTTAATATTATTTTGAGATTATAATAACAGTTCCACATAGTCGATGGGCAACAATCAATCTAACATCAACATCTTAATTGCTCAAAGACAAGTCAATTGCAACTGAGTTGGGGCAACCCAGACGAAGTCCACCAAAGGCCGCAAACTTATCTTGAGCACTGCTTGTTACTTCTTCAGGTTCACACATTAAAGTTGAGAACAGCAAGCAATCTGGCTGCTTACGTTCCTGGATGAGCATTGATTGGTGCTCATGATCCTGTATGTGGATGAAGAACGTTCCCACACAAAAGACTTCCTCATTAAAGTTGGACGTTTGGTGAAATAGTGGTCCTGGGGATTCATATCAATCCTTGACCGAACAGACAAGTCACTTTCTGAACAGTAGTCTTTGGTACGAAGCAGCGTGAGATTTTTGACAAAGGTTTGAGATTCTAGAATGTGCAATCACTTTGTTGTGGAAATTGGCAATGGAGACAAATGCAGGTTATTGCAGACTATTCTGAGTTTGACGTTTAGCGAACTTGTGTAGACCGGAACGGCAGTCCTGAAACCAAAAGGAAATTATTTCATTTATATTTGTAGAGAGGTCTACAAAATTCCTCTAGATGCACTGGAAAGATGAATACAACGACAAACAAACTGCCCTTTATCTCAAAATTTCGGAGCGAGCTACATGAATACTTTTATTCCATTAGTTCTGTCAAATTAGAAAACTATCTTGTATTTGGATTTAGTTTAACTTTAATCTCACATCACCTGTTGGATTATTTGTATGGTATTGAGACACCTATAAATATATGTATTCATTGACTCATAATAAATAAATTAACTGGTTCTAATTATTTTATAATATGGTACTAGAGCATATTATGAAATAAATCTCAGTTCTCAATCTTAACCATCTTAATTGACCGACTCCAATTCTGACTTCGATTCCTATACCGGATTCGATTATGACTCCGCAATTGTGTCACCATTACACTGTCTACTCCGATTCTGACTCTGCAATTGCATCGCCAGTTCAATTATGCATCTGTTTCAATTTCTATTTCTTCTCTACTTCATAACTGCAGGGACTCTGGCTGGTTCCTCTTCGACTGTAAGGATATAATCTAACCTTAATACAACTCTTTAATCCTTTGTTTGCCTACTACTGCTTCTAAGAAAGACATTTGTCTGCTGCCTGCAATAACTTCTAAGAAAGAAGTTTATATGTTGTCTATTACTGTTTTTAAGAAAGAAATTTATCTACTGTCTACAACAATATCTAAGAAAGAAGTTTATCTACTGCATACTACTACTTTTAAAAAGTAAGTTTATCTAGTGCTTACTACTGTTTCTAAAAAAGAAATTTATATGATGTCTACTATGGCTTTAAAAAAGAAATTTATCGCTGCCTACTGTTACTTCTAAGAAAAAAGTTTATCTACTACTATGTATCAACTTTCGATGGTAAGATAAAGGCCTATCATGGTGGTGATGAGTGTGCCCTGAAGATTCAAGTGATTCATTTACTATTGCTATTAATCATCAATTTCAAGTTAATCTGTACTATTGAAGAGTGAGACAATATTTTCTAATATGTGTAATAAGTTGAGTATAATATACTTCAACTTGAGGAGAGTGTCAGATTACAAAACTATTTTGTATTTTAGTTTAGTTTAGATTTAGTCCTATATCGCCTGTTGGATTATTTGTATGGTGTTGAGATACCTGTAAATATATGTATCTCTTGGCTCATAATAAACAGATTGGTTAGTTCGGATCTTTCGTAACAAGTTCCATTAAGTGACATTGCCTCCATTAAGATAAAAAAAAAACATTTTTCAAAACTTCATTTCATTTCCTTCATTTCCTCCATCCAAGTTCTCTTACGACCACTTACAGTTCTTCTCACTCCGTTGAATATATTCCTATCACCTTTCTTTACCGGTGCACTTAGACATCTTAATCGATTTTCTCATGCTATTCTCAGTGGGAACAATCTCTAAGTTCTTACTGAAAAAATAAATAAGAAAATTTGGTTGTTATATTCAAAGTTTAGATGAAGATTCTTTCTATCAAAGTTTTGAATGTGCTATCACGAAAAAATCATGAACAACTGGAAGGTATGCACTTACATATACAGCTAGAATTATAGGTTAAGATGAGGGATAAGCAAGACATCAGTGGCCAGGGAAGACACCGGAATAGAGAAATTAATAGGATGATCATATCAAAAGATTGGACATATTTTTCTCTACAAAAAAAAAAAAAAAAAAAATGAAATAGAACTCGCTTTCCCCCACATCTCAGTTGAAAACACAGATATCGCTTCCTTCAAGTGGTGCTTCACTTGTTTCTTGTGTGGACATATTTTCAGACTTGTCGAGAATTAGAAAGGTGATCAGTATCAGTGTCTAAGGACTTCCATCAGGGCTGGCTATTGACATATTTGAACATCGTACTAATAAATACAACCTTGGTAAGGGGAAAAAGTTAGAGTTTCCATCTATAATTTTAACTATTTTATTAAAATTGATAATTCTTGAAAATCTTCTAAATATTCTAAATATTCCCAGGTTCCTAAATCATATTTTTGAACTTTTTATCCAAGGACCACATTGGACTTCTCTAAAATTTTTGCTTTGAATAATTAGATGTTGAAAGAAAATTATGGTCTTTCCTTAATTAGATGTTGAAAGTAAATTATGGGCTTTCCTTAATTAGATGTTGAAAGAAAATTATGGCCTTTCCTTCCTAGTTGCCACATTCTCGTATGCAAAGATAAACCACACAGGGTTAAGTTAGGCACATCCCAGATATTAAACTTACTAGATAAAGTATGCAAAAGTAGAGGGCACATCCCAAGTATTAAACTTACTAGATAAAGTATGCAGAAGTAGAGTTGTAAGCAGGATGGATTCATATCAACTCTATGTCGAATCCAAACCTAAACCCAACAAGGAGTAGACTTAAACTCCGGTTCAAATGATATCTCATCTTTCTTAACTGGTTCCTATTCGGTTTGGACCATAATTAGATTTAGGCAAGTATTGTTGAAATTACTTTTTGTCCTGGTAATTCCTTTTTCCAATATAGAAATTTCCTTCTTGCTTTATGCACATATAAATGCATTTTTTGAAATTCTGTTCTGATTTAAATGACCAAGGTCAGAAATCTTGAGGCACTATTAATGTTGGTAGATGGTCCACAGTAAAAAAAAAAGGTAATATCGAAAGTATCAACAATATTTTTTTTGATAATAAAAGGTGAGAATATATCCCGCTATGCTCCATTAAAGATTTTTAATAGAATAGAAATACAAAGTACATATTACATATAGTAGTTTACAAGAGTGTGACAGGGCAACACTTAACAAAAGTATTGAAGAGCAAGCCTAAAGTAGTACTATTACACCCCATTAACAAACATAACGCAGAACACTCCAAGTGTCTTCAAATAAGCCTGTTGTCTTTAATTAGCTGGAGAACCATCCTGAATGGGTGCCGCATCATGATCGGGATCATCGCCATCCCTAGAACTTTGTCCTAGCATCGTCCGAAAGTAATCCTATCCAAGCATTGATGTTAGAACAGATAGTAAATGTACATTCATCTGGTGAGTGTGCAATGCTTCTGAAAATCCTATAGTTTCATTCTTTCCAAACGTTCCATGCCAATGATGCAATGAGCGTGTGTGGTGATGAGACCCTCTGTTGAAGGCTACATTTGTGCTCCCAGATGGAAGAGACATCTATTGTAGGTGGCAAGTGTTGGCGGTGAAAATTTCTAAGTAGAAATGATTTTCCACAACAGAACGCGGAGCTAATTTATAACTCCGCGTTTGGCTATTTTTAGCCTCGCGTTTGAGTAAAAACGCGGAGATGATCAATAGCTCTATGTTAGCTCCGCATTCTGGTTATTTTTAGTGCCGCGTTTTGATGCGATTAAAGCTCCGCGTGAGCAGATAATCAGAATCTCAAGTTGATTGAGATATGATTTGGGCTTATCCAAATACCAAATCAAGTCCAATCAGAACTCTAGATCAAGAGATTTAAATCAAAACTAAGATATTTGATTAGAATCCTTGATGAGAGCAAATTCTATTCAGATAGAAACTCTCAAATCTTCCTGGGGCTATAAATACCTTCTCGGTGAAACCCTAGAGGTCTCTCTTTTTTTTGGCGTCTGAAGTCTTCTTTTTGATCCTTTGGCAATTCAAGTACGCGAGAGAGCCTTGAAGCCTTTAGTGATCATCTTCTTTTTGGCATCTTAGAGAATTCAAGTTACGCACAGAGCCTTGAGTTTGGGAAATACCAGAGAAGATCATCTACAGTCGGCCGTTATCTTCAAAAGAGAAGAGTTCGACGTTCGATCATCCAAAGGAGCTGTTTGACAGATCCCATCGCCACAGATCCCACACATATTGTAAAAGAGAGAGATTGAAATATAAAATCCTCTCGTTTGTTCTCTTTATCTCTTGTTCACTTTCATTGTAATTCAAGTTTATTCGATGGAAGGAAGCAAAGAAACTTTTGCGGCGAACAAACTGGCGACCACAGTGGGAGCCATCTCTTTCACTGATGAAGAGATTGTGGCGCAATCGGACGTTGATTTAATCGGATCCGAGGTAGACACGCTGGTCGTTGAAATCGATCAGCAGAAGTACGAGGAGTTCCTCTCCTCTGGATCAGGTGACTTGGACGAGACACGACACTATCGTCGCATGTACTCTAATACCCGAGCAATGGGTAGAAAGGTATCCACCGAGAGACTGGGATCCTTAGAGACTGCGGCTATAGGGCTGGAGTTCGCACAAGAAATCCTAGCAGAGTATGAGTTTCCAACTGTCAAAGAAGACCTGGGGAATGGATTGACCAGAACCCAACTCCGAAATAAGAATCGAAGAGCGAGGCTTAAAGCCCTCAAAGCCCGCCTTGGACGCGGAGCTAACATCAGAGGACGCGAGGCTATGGTCCCTCTCAAACTGGCTCGCGCTAATCGCGAGACCAGTCACTATCGCGTTAAATGCGAAGTAACAACTTGCTTTAAAAGTAAGGAAAAGTCAGCGTGTGATATTCCACGCGAGGCTATTACTGAGCTGAGCGAAAAATGCGAAGCCAGTAGGATTTGTGTTAATCGCAAAATCTCTGACACTCGCAAGGAACGCGAGTATAAAAATTCTTTAAAGCCAGCGTGTGATTCTCCATGCGAGGCTGATACTAAGCTAAACGAGAAGAGCGAGGCTACTTGCGAGAAACGCAAAACTTCTGACACTCGCGAGAAACGTGAGTATGAAAATTCTTTAAAGCAGCGTATGATAGCCAAGCAAGAAATGTGAGGCCAGTAATACTCGCGAGAAACGTGAGTATAAAAATTCTTTAAAGCCAGCGTATGATTCTCTGCGCGAGGCTGATACTGAGCCAAGCAAGAAATGCTAGGCCAGTAATACTTGCGAGAAACGCAAGATATCTAATACTCGCGAGGAACGCGAAGATGATTGGCAAATTGTTGTCAGTCGAAGAAATCGCGCGAGACGCGAAATTATGACTTGTGATAACCACAAGAGTAAACCAGCGTACAGGAATTTTATTCCACGCGGGGCTAATATTACAGAAGAGAAACTTCTGAAAATACGCCAAGCCAGCGTAAAATGCGGGGCTAGCGTAGTGGAACGCGGAGCTACTCTTCAGGCCCGCAATACAAAACGCGGAGCTATTTCTAAGCTTCGTGTAGATCAACCTGACTGCAGAATCAGAGCTGATCCTCGCATAAGTAGATCAGAACTGGACTCCAGTAGTCCTAAGAAGCTTCAGTGGGTTCCTAGACCCTCACAAGAGTTGAATGGGTCCCACGTCTCCATGGCTAAAGGCGCTGATCTCAAGGAGTATCTGTCCAAGAAGAGGGGTATAGAACAACTTCAAGCTGAAACTGTTTGTGACTGCCAGCAGCTTATGACAGCAGTATCTGCTGTGATGGACAACTACGACTGCAGCAAGAGCAGGGTATCTGTGTTCGATCGATTAACCGAGTCGGACAAGAACCCTACTAAGAAGTCAAAGACTGCTTCCCTAAATAATGGAGAGCTGTAACCTCCAATATGGTGGGGAAAGGGAAGAAAATTGTAGAGATGGATGATGATTCAGAATCGAGTGATGAAGAACCTCCTCATGTCACTTGAATAAAATCAGGAGCCATCCCGCCTCGAAATTATAAGAGGCTTGTAAAGGGTTCTTACGACGACGACAGTGATAATTCAGCATAGCTTCGCCTCCATCCTCTACGTCATCTCGACTACAGAAGTCAGCATTGCACATGGGGGATAAGTCTGACGACATCAATAAGAGATTTGAAGCTCAAGAAAGAATGATTCGCGAGCAACAAAAAACGATTGAAGACCTTAAAATCATGCTATCGAGATTTGTTGAGGATAATACTAAAAAGGGAAAAGAAACTCTGAATGAAGAAGAACAGGAGGAGAAAGCCCACTCGATGCACGAAGACGAGGATAAATTCTCTTTTCATGATCCACATGGAGAGAAAATAGAAAAATTACAAAGTCAACTCGAGGCGCTGATGCGTAAAAAGGAATTGAAAGAGGCAGGAGTCTCAAGACCGTATCCTCCTGAATGAGATATGGTAACTTACCCACAGAAGTATAAGCCCCTCAAATTAGAGCCGTATGACGTGAAGGGATCACCCAGTCAGCACATATATTACTTCTTGTCCCAAGCAGGACATTTGATGGGTAATGACCCAATCATGACTAAAGTATTCGCAAGTACTTTGTGAGGGCCTGCTTTTACTTGGTTCATGCAGCTGCCCCCAGGTACCATTAATACCTGGTTAGATGTGGAGAAATTATTTCTCTCACGTTTCTTTGAGGATGATACCGAGATTACGGTTCATTCCCTCCTTGCAACTAAGCAAGGGGAACAAGAGACGGTAAAAGAATTCATAGAAAGGTTCCGGGAGAAGTCCGTGCATTGTAAACATGGAATGGTCTAGGAAACTCTAGTCGAGACTTGCCGACACAATCTTAAGACCAATGTGCTCCTAAAGATGGGGGCCGTAGAGTCTAAGCCATGGAGGGTTTTGCTCAAACAAGGAGAGCAAGTTGAGGACTTGATTCGTCGAGTTGAAGAATCTCGTGGATCAAGAAGTACTGGGGGTAGTAAGTCATATACCCAAAATAGCGGCAATAAGAATAAATGAAAAGCGGTGATGGCATCAAAAATTACTCCTCAGGAGTCAAGTCCTCTACCAAAGCCGAAGCCCCAAAATCAGCAAGGCTCAAGGCAAAATAGACCTCAACAGGAAAGGAATTATACTTTCAAGGCAGAACAGAAACCTATCCTCTTTCACCTGCTCCAGAAGAAGGGAATGCTAAAACTTCCGGAGAATAAGAAGCCAAAAGATGCTGGCAAGACCAAAGACCCCAATTATTGTCTCTATCACCGGAACATTGGACACCCTACTAGGGATTGTTACCCCCTTAAGAACAGAATCCAAGAACTAATAGAAGCTGGAGTTCTGACGCTTAAGGAAGAGCAGAAGAAGGTCACTGCCAATATGGCAACTATAGTGGTTGGAACCAATGAGTTTCCCCGCAGGAGTGACCCCAATCCCAAAGGGTAAGATGGTTACAAAGAACCTTGATCCTCACAACAAAGCCCAAGAAGGACTTGTCCCCATGACAACCCAAAAGGGGGAAGTTATGTGGGTTCACCCTGATTTGCTAGAGGATGAGCAGTGGACTGCTGTAGGGGGTCAAGGGAAGAAGCGGACTGTTAATGCCATTTCCGCGGAGATAAAGGAAGAATACATAGCTTCGGGAGCCTTCACAGATTCTGAAGAAGAACCCGAAACTATGGCCACTCATCAAGATGGGGCAGGCCCTTCCGGTACTCGGTCTGGGAAGACTTATCTCAAGGACTACACCAGAGTAGATCCGAAGGACATATATGCGGAACTTGCAAAACCCGCAAAGCAAAAAGGACTTCGTTTCCAGAAGAATCCTATTAGAGATGAAGGAGCCAAGGAGACTACCTTCAAGTTTGACATAATTACTCAGCTGGCGAATATCCCAGCACGAGTAACGCTTTACGAATTGTTGAGATTATCAAAATCAACACGTGAAGCGTTAAGAGAGGCCTTGGCAGACTCTGAGTCATTCTTAGCTCAGATAGTCGAGCCGGCCAATGAAGAACATGACTCTTGCCCCCACTGTCACCAAGTGAGGAGGCAAGTCCCACAAATTATCTTCTCTCCAGAAGACATGCAGGTGAGGAATATAAAACATAACAGGCCTTTATATTTCACTCGATAAGTCGGATCCACAAAGGTGGACCGAATTCAAATTGATCTGGGTCTGCATTAAGTGTCGTGCCCAGAAGATTGATACAGCTGTTAGGGATCTCCCTCCATCATCTGACACCAACCAATACAATGATATATGGGTTTAATGCCAATAATAGCCGCCCCCTTGGAAAGATCCGACTCCGATGTCAAATTGGGGATTTGAGGACGGAGGCTACATGCTATGTTATTGATGCAGATACCTCTTACAACATTTTATTGGGGCGGCCTTGGATCCACGCTCACATGATAGTCCCGTCAACTCTTCACCAATGCATGAAGTATTGCGATGAGGAAGGAGAAGTCCGGACACTAATTGCAAATAAACAACCATCAAAGGGCTGGAGAATTACTTCACGGATGCTGCACTTTATAAACCAGCCCATGAAGTCTCCAATGACGATCCTAACAAGCCTCCAAAGCCCGATGACAGTGGCAATGAAGCCGACACCGAGTACGAGTGTTCGTCGCAGAATTTCCTTCGCTTCCTTCCATTGAACACATCTTAGATTACAATAGAAGTGAACAAGATATAAAAAGAGAACAAACGAGAGGATTTTATACTTCAATCTCTCTCTTTTACAATAGTTTCGTGGGATCTGTGGCGATGGGATCTATAGTAGTTCCTTTGGACGATCGGTACGTTAAAATCTTCTCTTTTAAAGATATCGGCCGAATATAGACGATCTTCTCTGGTTTTGATTTGTTCAAGGCTCTCTCGCGTAACTCGAACTTCTCAAGAACTCCAGAAAGAAGATGGTGATTTTCTCTGATCTTCACGAACTCAAGGCTCTGTGCGTAACTTGAACTCTCCAAGATTTCAGAAATTCACCTCAATTGCCGGACCAGAAGATGATCAGCAAAGGCTTCAAGGCTCTCTCGCGTACTTGAATTGCCAAAGGATCGATAGGAGACTTCTGATGCCAAAAGAAGACCCCTAGGGTTTCACCAGGAAGGTATTTATAGCCCTAGGTTAATGCAAGAGTTTCTATCTAAATAGAACTCGCATTCATCAAGGATTCCAATCAAATATCCTAGTTTTGATGGAATTCTGATTAGACTTGATTCGGGTATTTGGATAAGCCCAGAATCATAATCTCAATCAATTTGAGATTCTGGTTATCTGTTTACGCGGAGCTTTAATCGCATCAAAACGCGATGCTAAATAACCAAAACGCGGAGCTATTGATCATCTCCGCGTTTTACTCAAACGTGAGGCTAATATAAGCCACACTGCGGAATCAACGCGGAGCTATTAAACATCTCCGCGTTTTATTCAAACGTAGGGTTAATATTACCAAACGCAGGGCTATTGAATTAGCTCCGCGTTCTGTTGTGGAAAATCTTTTAACTTATAAATTTTCACTGCCAACAGAACCCCCTCCAAAGTTTTCAAAATGGCTTAGACTTCAGCAAATTTTGAAATACTTTGGATATTTAAACTGAAACGCGGAGTTAGAATACCAAGTCTATCTCGGGTTATGCTCGCCTATCAGAGCTAATCAGCTTCACTTCGTCTTCAGTGAAATGAGTAATTACGTCATTAATTACCCCGAGTTTCCACGCCGAACACCAAGCGATGGAAATTCTGTTTAAATAGAGCTCCCGACTCATCTTCTTCTTTATCTCATCCGAAGAATTTCTGAGAACTCGAGTGATTCACGAATGATCTCCAACTGATCTTCATTCAATTCTCCATAGGATGTCTCTCCAGAGGAGTTTGGCTTTTCGCGAGTTGGCCGGCATTAATGGCAGCAGCCTTGAAGATGGACGCGACGGCGAACCAGTCTATGCAGCGTCTTCCGAAGGTAAAAACCTCTTCTCTTGATTTTCTAAGAACCATTCTGAGATATTTTGGCTTGGTTTATTCTGGACGATTGCTTATCTTGTCGGCGAGATCGCCATTTTATTGTATCGTCCCTGCGCTTGAAACGCGGGGCTTTACTAGTAGTCTCAATGAATCCGCGAGGCTATCTTTGATTAGCAGTTGCGATGAATTGCGAGGCTATCTTTGATTAGAAGTCGCGATGAATTGCGAGGCTATCTTTGATTAGCAGTCGCGATGAATTGCGAGGCTATCTTTGATTAGCAGTCGCGATGAATTGCGAGGGAAGGAAACAGCAGAGAGAAACTTTGGCCCTCCTTTACGCGAAGTTATCGCATCCACCTCTGCATCTAAAGCGCGAGGCTATTTCTTTGACTATGCGCGGAGTTAATTTAGCTCCGCGTTTTTACTCTTTTGGAAACTCTGTTCCTTTTGCAGTAAGTCCAGTCCTTTCTGAAGAGGAATGTATGCGGGTCCATCGATCTTCATCAGCAAAAGTAACTCTAAGGAAGTCAGAAGCATATGCTTTACAACATAGTTGCAGGTTTCAAGCTCTGGCTCCGAGAGATAAACTCCTGAAGGGACTGTAAATAGGGAGTTGCAGCACTTGCAGTGCAGAATTGCAGCACTTGCAGTTCAAAGTTGCAGTGCTTTCAGTTCAGCTTGTGCTTCGATGCAGCAATTTCCTTTCCTCTCGTGCTTCATTTCGGATGACAGATCCTAATTGACATTTGCAGAGGAGATCTTTTGCATGTGAACTAGGGAACTGAGCTTCAACACCCCGTAGAGAGGTCTGGAGTTCTTTTGCATGTGAACCAGGGAACTGAGCTTCAACACCCCGTAGAGAAATTTTACTGTTTGGTTATTCATGAGTTGATTATATAAAAGCTTTTGGGAGAGCTATAACTCCCTCTTTGTAATCTCTTCTTTTATGAATAAAGATAAATTATTTTCCTCTCTATCTGTTGGCTTCAATAATTTTGCTTGCTCAACAAACAGATGGTTAATAATTTTGGTAAAATAATCTAAGGCTCTTCTGCATAACTTAGACTGATAATACCCAAATGATCGGATAAGGATCACTTTAACTTAGATGGAAGCGCCTAATTGCACTCGTCAGAAAATCTAAGTTTTTCCATGAAAACGCGAAGCTAAGGCACAGGCTATCCTCGCGTTTGTAAAGTTGCGCGGAGTAAGACAACTTCGCATTTTCCATCATCGCACGAGGCTAATAGCTTCGCGTGTTGGAGAGTAACTGACCAGTCACTTTCTCCGAAATTCGCGCCGAATTCCAAGAGGCGGTTTCTTTCATTTTAAATAAAATCTCTATTCCTTATCCTTCTCACTTTATTTGAGAATTTTCCAGAAACTTAGAGATTCAGGCGATCAGAGTTCAGACGACCCGATCTTCTTCCGACCAAGTTTCTCCAGATTTTTCAGTCGATTTTTCTCAGCAATGGCACCCAAGACTCGTGCTACTTCTCGAGCGGCTCCATCATCGGTGACTGGCGCAAGCAGTGGTGGCGGCGGCCAAGGCAGCGATGCGCCAGCCCACATTTTGCCCATTGGGGGTAAGAATCTTTCTATCGAGACTCTTTAGAACATTTCTAGAGTGATTTGGCTTAATTTTAACTAATCAATCAACTCTTTTACCGGCGAGATCGCCGTACTCCTGCTGTAAGGCTTGGAGAAGAAGAAAAGTCTCTGACTGCTTTCTTACGCGAAGTTATCGTGTCATCCTCGCGTTTAAAGCGCGAGGCTATTTTAAGTAGTAGTCGCGCTGAAACGCGAGGCTATTTTAAGTAGCAGTCGCGCTGAAACGCGAGGCTATTTCAAGTAGCAGTCGCACTAAAAACGCGAGGCTATTTCAAGTAGCAGTCGCGCTAAAAACGCGAGGCTATTTCAAGTAGCAGTCGCGCTAAAAACGCGAGGCTATTTCTGTGCGGTCTAATCTTAAGCTTCGTGCGGCGCTATTCTTAGCTTCGCGCGTCCATACTGAGAGAAATTTTCTGCCCTAGAGAAACTTCTCTCATTCTGCTTTCTTTTTGCAGTAGGATATTCGATGGAATCTCTTCCCCACAAGAACTACTTCGGCTTTGCTGGGGGTTCTGATCCCTTGGGCCAATTCCGTTTCACTACCATCCTGCCCTCATACAAGCCAGACCCGAAGGAACGCAAGGAGAAGCTGATCAAGTACCACCCCACTACTGCGCAAGAAATCATAACTGACGCAGCCTTCGAAACTGTGAATAGAGAGGCGATGGAGAAACCCGCCTTCCTCTTTGGAGACCAGATGGATCAATCAGATGAGATCCTTTCTAAAGAGAAGCGCGTTTGGTTATATAACTCAGACGAAATGCTGATGTTTGTGCCTAGAATGGATCGTAGCTATCCTCTGGTCTATCTTCAGAGACTGGCGATATCTCGGGAATTAAAGTGGGGACTAACTCAAGAGCAAGATGGCGTCCCAACAGGCAAATTTGGTGCGAAAGGGGTTTATCAAGATGGTTCCCCCAGATGCATTACTGGCTTGCTTCCAGGCCGACTTGGCAAGGAGCTTCCAGTGGGAGAAGTCCCATCTCGTGCCCGAACTTTCTTAAGTGAGTTCCTGGCAAAGGATGGTCAGTACCCGGCTAGCGACTTCAGGATGCCTGGCTGGGTTCATTCTTCTAACAATATGTGGTGGGCCCGCCTTGTTCAGTACATGTTGGATTCCCACGAGCCCATTTTAAAGGATATTGGCTTGTATAAAGCCATCAGGAATGTCCAATTCGAGTTTCCCTAGAGTGCTTATCACTTTTACTGCCTCTTGGAGATGTATAACCCTGAAACCTGTACTTTCTTTACTCCAGTGGGTGAGCTAGGGTTCGCTCTCCACGAGATGTTTGAGATTTCTGGGCTCTCGATGGGCGAAGTCCCTTACGAGGAGTATATCCATACCACCGATGAGTTGAACATGCTATTGGCGAGGGATAAGCGCATCTATGTCACGTACTGGGAGATGATGTGCCATTATCATATCTGCGCTGACCAGACAGGTGCACGTAATCACGGTATTGACCACAAGAAGTGGGCCGAATACCTTTTTGCCAACCTAAATTCCAAGGATAGCTCGGCCACTATCCATGGTCATTCTCTTGTCCCCATTTCAGAGATCGAGCAACGTGTAGCCAGGGGCCATTACCGTTTGTTTTATACCACGGAATCCAATGAGAATGGATACGGTCCCGGTACTTCATTCAAGAGCTATCACTATCAAGCCCAGTTCTGATCTCCAACAGAGGTCTCATTGCCGGGTTTTTGATGCTGTGGCTCAAAAGATGCGTCGTGCCGTCATTGCCCAAGGAAATGATTGCAATGACCGTGGTATATCCAGCGGTTCTTCTTGCATACAGCCGACCTCTTGGACTCCTTCCCACCATGGTATGCAATTTGCAATATGGACTGAGGGTGATCTATCGTGATTTCCTCCCTACTATTAAAGTCAAGGGGAAAGGAAAGGGCAAGTCGAAGGAGACTGCCCAGCCGAAAACTCCAAACCCTAGGGTGGAGATGCCCTACACCTATTTAATGGCGTGGCTCGTCTTGTACTGTCCCTCCTTAATGAGTGCACCAGAGCTTCGTTCGGGCGAAAAGTGCTTCCTTGTAGAACTGTATGAACGTTCTTCATGGAGGCAGAATTATATGTCCCAGATTCGGAAGACTCTTCGTAGCTTTCAGAATTACGAGATCTTCCGGTGTTTTCCTGACTTTCCTGGCGGAGGATATGGGACGAGGCTGAAGGATGCCGTGGGAGCAGATAAGTTCACTACTTTATCTGCAGGAGCGTTCTGGTGGCTTCTCAACATCCGTCCCGGACACTTGGTGTATCGTCAAGATCTCAAGTGTCAGATCGAGCCATATACTCCGAGTCACTTTGCTCGCCAGTTTGGATATTCTCAACTCTATGTGGGCAATCCAAATAAAGATCTCGCTCACGAGGGGAATTTATACGAAGGCGCTCGTGGCTGGTTCCATTTTGCAGCGGGCGGGACCGAGGCTGAATTCTCCTTGCCCCAGAAGGTGCCAGAATTGGCCATGACCCTCAGCTCCTGCAATTGGTTCAATATTGCGAATGCTGACGTGCCCGGCTTCTCTCTTAATCGTAGTTGTTGCAAAGAGATTGAAGCCCTCTATATTAGCCGCCAGGGTGCTTCTAGGGTAAGGATAAAAGGAATGGAAGAATTCCTTGGCGCTGCGGCTGAGCCTTCGGATGTCAGCGAATCCGACGACGATGCCGGTGATGATGATGACAATACTGGTGCTGGTGGAGCTCCCCAACCTGTTACCAGTCGTCCCTTGAGTCCAGCTCTCAAACGCCGCGGCACTTTAAAGAGAAGACCGGGTAAGAAGCAAAAATTGGCGCATGAAACTTTGATAGCTCCCCAAGAAGTGGCTATCAAACTTGCTTCAGACTTGTTGGCTTTGGCTCTACCCCCAGCATCGGCAAGGGAGGATGATCCTAATCAAGCTCCAAGTGTTGTTGAGGTTTCGGCCCCTTTGGCCGTAGGGCCTGTGGTAGAACCTGTGGCGCAACTAACGGGTAGCGAGACGGGTACGTTGCTGGAAACAACAATGGCTCCCCCTTCAAGTCCGACAACTGGACTTGTATCGCCTGGTATGGCCTTTAGTATTTTATCTTTTGCCCGTTATTATTCTAACGTAACACTGCTTTCCTGGTCTTCCGAAATGCAGGTGATCAACTTCTCTCGCCAATGCATTCGACTACCCAAGTAGAGTCTGACGATAGAATGGACCATTCCGGCTCCGTTGGTGGTGTGGGTAGCTCTACTGGTGAGTTTGCGGCTGATTATTTCACACCGGCTCCTGCCTCTGTTTCCTCTTCAATTCCCCCAATTGACGAATTGGGAAGTGACGAGAGAACTGAGATTATTATCGCAGCTGCAGCTAATGAGGCTACACCTTCTCCTAGCATGCCATCTCCAACGCCAGTCTGTTCCACTGAGACATTTCCCACAGTCGTTGGCGTGCCCTCTCAGTCAGCGATTTTAACGTCGTCTGTTGTCGTGGCTGCTGAGATACCTGCAACTCTTCCGACTTCAAGCCTTCCAGCAGGGGAGGAGAATAATTTGAAATTCTCATTTGAAGATGCTTCTCCCACCGGAGGAGCTTCAGGCGAAGTGATCCCATCTTCTCTTCTTGTTGGTGGGGGTACCCAAGCGATCTGTACTGACGGTACTTCGTCTGGGGTCTCCAGCTCTTCCAGATCTGCACTGGCTCTACTGGTCCCCCATATTATGAATTTAATGCAGGGACGGGCTTCTTCTTCTCCAATTCTAGCAACTACTGCTCCCTTACTTACGACACCTTTCTTGGCATTACCTACTTTGCCTACCGATAGTGCAAATCCTCTTGAAAAACTTTTCGGCTTCACTGTCGAGGATTTAATGCATTTGTTAAGAAGATGTGTCGAGATGGTTCTTACTAGCCACGATTTCTTCAGCTTCGCACGTCCATTGTTACTCCGCTATCTAGGAAATATTGAAGAATTCGGTGGACAAGATCGAGCAGCTCCATACCGGGTCCGCCTTGCAGCCTTAGAAGAGCAGGTGACCATGCTACACACACTTCGTCAGGCGGATGTGGAGGCGATCACTGAGATAGAGCTGGCGCGGCTTCGGGCAGAATCCTTATCTCGAAGAAATATTTTAAGGCAGCAGGAGGAGAGATGGTCTCAGGAGCTGACAGAGCTCCAGGCCAGTCAGGAATCTATTATTGGCGACCTGCAGAGGGTAAACTTTGGAATTGAGGAAAGTCAGGCGGCCATCTCTAAAGCCCAGGAGACGATTGCCAGAGCTCGGGCCACCTTGATAGAAAATGAACTCCGATTAGGAGAATCTGTCAAGAAGCGAAAGATGTTGCTTGTCCAGCAGGAGCAGATTCAGCAGGAAGAGATGGCTAGGAATCGTGCCATAGAAGAATCTCGTCAGCAACAACTTACAATAAGTGATGATGAGTTGCGTAGGCAAGCTCAGCAAACCGTGGAGGCTTCTCATCGTAGAAATTTGGACGAGACAATAAACCAATTGAGACTCCTGGGAGGCCAATAGTTTCATCTCTCTTTACGCTTTTATCTTCCTTGTAATAAGAACTTCGTAAACAGGAGAGAGATAACCTTACGATGTTTCTTTGAAATTCTTTTTGTATCTTCACCTTTTTAATAAAGATGATTCTTTTGACTCTTTTATTAGCCGGCTTCAAAACAAATTTGCTTGCCCAACAAATAACTTGTCGTCAAAATGATTTATCTCGGTACCGTTTATGCTCAATTTCTCGAGCCGAAGTAAAAATTAAAGTTTAATATGGGATTTTTAGCAAACCCCCAGCTATTAATGGATTTGATTAGCCTTTACCAACTACCGTTTGAGTTGGGCTAGCCATGTTATTCCCCTCAATATGGTGAGTTGTCGAGGAGTACGTTTGGGCTTAAATGCCAAACTTTTCCTCTTCCCTTTACTTTATCGGTATTGGGCGATTCATACTTTTTTTTTTACCCCCAGTATGAAAGGGTTGGCGAGAAATTTAATCTCTTCCCATTGCCTAGTCGGCGCTGGGCACCCATTGCCTAGTCGGCGTTGGGCAATTCATACTTTTACCCCAGCATGATGAGTTGGCGAGAAACTTGTTCTCTTCCCATTGCCTAGTCGGCGTTGGGCAATTCATACTTTTACCCCAGCATGATGGGTTGGCGAGAAACTAGTTCTCTTCCCATTTCCTAGTCGGCGTTGGGCGATTCATACTTTTACCCCAGTATGATGGGTTGGCGAGAAACTTGTTCTCTTCCCATTGCCTAGTTGGCGTTGGGCGATTCATACTTTTACCCCAGCATGATGGGTTGGCGAGAAACTCGTTCTCTTCCCATTGCCTAATCGGCGTTGGGCAATTCATACTTTTATCCCAGTATGATGGGTTGGTGAGAAACTCGTTCTCTTCCCATTGCCTAATCGGCGTTGGGCAATTCATACTTTTACCCCAGTATGATGGGTTGGCGAGAAATTTGTTCTCTTCCCATTGCCTAATCGGCGTTGGGCAATTCATACTTTTACCCCAGTATGATGGGTTGGCGAGAAACTCGTTCTCTTCCCATTGCCTAATCGGCGTTGGGCAATTAATACTTTTACCCCAGTATGATGGGTTGGCGAGAAACTTGTTCTCTTCCCATTGCCTAGTTGGCGTTGGGCAATTCATACTTTTACCCCAGCATGATGGGTTGGCGAGAAACTAGTTCTCTTCCCATTGCCTAGTTTTACCCCAGCATGATGGGTTGGCGAGAAACTTGTTCTCTTCCCATTGCCTAGTTGGCGTTGGGCGATTCATACTTTTACCCCAGCATGATGGGTTGGCGAGAAACTCGTTCTCTTCCCATTGCCTAATCGGCGTTGGGCAATTCATACTTTTACCCCAGTATGATGGGTTGGCGAGAAACTCGTTCTCTTCCCATTGCCTAATCGGCGTTGGGCAATTCATACTTTTACCCCAGTATGATGGGTTGGCGAGAAACTTGTTCTCTTCCTATTGCCTAATCGGTGTTGGGCAATTCATACTTTTACCCCAGTATGATGGGTTGGCGAGAAACTCGTTCTCTTCCCATAGCCTAATCGGCGTTGGGCAATTCATACTTTTACCCCAGTATGATGGGTTAGCGAGAAACTTGTTCTCTTCCCATTGCCTAGTTGGCGTTGGGCAATTCATAATTTTACCCCAGTATGATGGGTTGGCGAGAAACTAGTTCTCTTCCCATTGCCTAGTCGGCGTTGGGCAATTCACACTTTTACCCCAGCATGATGGGTTGGCGAGAAACTTGTTCTCTTCCCATTGCCTAGTCGGCGTTGGGCAATTCATACTTTTACCCCAGTATGATGGATTGGCGAGAAACTCGTTCTCTTCCCATTGCCTAGTCGGCGTTGGGCAATTCATACTTTTACCCCAGTATGATGGGTTGGCGAGAAACTTGTTCTTTTCCATTGCCTAGTTGGCATTGGGCAATTCATACTTTTACCCGAGCATGATGGGTTGGCGAGAAACTAGTTCTCTTCCCATTGCCTAGTCGGCGTTGGGCAATTCATACTTTTACCCCAGTATGATGGGTTGGCGAGAAACTTGTTCTCTTCCCATTGCCTAGTTGGCGTTGGGCGATTCATACTTTTTAGGTCAGAGGCGTTTAATTACACATGCCTAAAAGAAAGATTGGGGACTGTTCAAACTTGCGAACTAAGCAAACCAGGTTTGGGTCAGAGGCGCCAAACTGCGCATGCCCAAGAAAAGACTGATGGTGGTTCAAACTTGAGAACCAAACTGGAGGCGGTTCAAGGCTCTCTCGCGTAACTTGAACTGGGTACTCCAAACACACCAGGTTTAGGTCAGAGGTGCACAATGCTCATGCCTAAGAAAAGACTGGAGGTGGCTCAAACTTGAGAACCAAACACACCAGGGTTTAGGTCAGAGGCGCCAAACTGCGCATGCCTAAGAAAAGACTGGAGGTGATTCAAACTTGAGAACCAAATACACCAGGGTTTAGGTCAGAGGCGCCAAACTGCGCATGCCTAAGAAAAGACTGGAGGTGGTTCAAACTTGAGAACCAAACACACCAGGGTTTAGGTCAGAGGCACACAATGCGCATGCCTAAGAAAAAGAGAAGACGCGTATCTCTAGGGGTACTAAGAATAGTATTTCTTTAGAAATTTGCCATTGATCGGCATCATCATTCTGTCGCCATCTTGATTCATTAAGCGATAGGCTCCACTGGAGTATACTGTCTCCACAACAAACGGTCCTTCCCACTTGGGTTCAAATTTACCCTTAGGCTTGTGGGTTAGCACCATTGGCCTCTTCACAGCCAGAACCAAGTCTCCTTGCTTAAAGGTTCTTGGTTTGACGTTCTTATTGAACGTTTGAGATATTCGGGCTTGATACAACTCAATTTGTTGTTGAGCCCTGAGACGTTTTTCATCTAACGCCTCTAGTTCTTGCAATCTTTGCTGATGGCGCTCTTCTGTCGTCATCTTTGTGGCTAAAGCCACTTTCAAGGATGGTATCTAGATTTCAAGAGGCAAGACAGCCTCACTTCCGTAAACCAAAGAGAACGGGGTAGCTTTAGTCGGGGTACGAACGGTGGTGCGATAAGCCCACAGGCATTCTCCTAGCTTTTCATCCCAATCTCGTTTATTAGAAGAGACGAACTTCCGAAGGAGTTTAATAATCGTCTTGTTGAAAGCTTCAGCTAACCCATTAGCCGCGGGGTTATATGGCGTTGAAGCAATATCTTTGATTCTAAACTTATTGCAGAATCTGGAGAATCCTTGACTAATGAATTGCGGACCATTATCATGAATAATCCGTCGGGGGATGCCAAAGCGGTAAATGACATGATGCTTGACGAACTTGATCACATCTGTCGCCTTCACCTCTTTCATGGGCACGGCTTCGGCCCATTTTGAAAAATAATCGGTTATTGCAAGAATAAACCGATTTCCTCTGGATGACGGGGGAGTTATTGGCCCCACAATGTCCATTCCCCAGGCCTCAAACGGCCAACTAGCGACGGTATTGTGCAAGTATTCTGGGGGTTGGTGAATAAAATTAGCATGAACTTGGCATGCATGACATCGTTTAGCGTATGCCATTGCTTCCGTGATCATGTTTGGCCAGTAGTATCCTAACCTTCTTATACGGTCTCCAAGTTTAGGACCGGGCTGATGAGCTCCACATATTCCATCGTGTGTTTCTCTCAGCACTTCTTCTGCTTCCGCTTTTGATATGCAGCGTAGTAGCAGACCATCTCTTGACTTTCTATATAAAGTCTGAAGTTTATGGTCAAAATTAAATCTTTGGGCCTTCCTCTTTATTGAGGTGACTTCCTTAGGATCTTCTGGTAATATCCCATGCAAGGCATAATCCACAAACGGAAATCGCCAATCACGGGGTTCTAACTTTAAGCCAATCTGGCATACCTCTTCGGCTTGAGATACCACGTCTGGGTGGAGGAGTTCTCTACTACCAATGGTGATGCTTTTAGCTTCACCTGGCGGGATTGCCAGTATTGCGGCTAATGCGGCAAGAGCATCTGCATAAACGTTCTCGTTTCGAGATACGTGATATATGTAGAATTGTTCAAAATATCCTGCTAGCTCAATAGCTAGCTAATGATAGGGGATGAGGGCTTTTTGTCTGACTTCATACTCACCTGTCATCTGATTGATAATGAGCTTAGAATCTCCATATGCCTCTAGATGGTTCACTCCCAGTTGCAGAGCTATTTTTAAGCCGATAATAAGCGCATTGTACTCCGCTACATTATTCGTGCACGGTTCTGTTAATGAGTAACCGTTAGGCAATATATGTTTATGTGGGGATATTAGCACAACCCCCACTCCAGCAGCAGATCGTCTCGCGGCACCATCAAAGAACATTTGCCAAGGTTGTTCTCCGGTAACTGTGTTGATTTCTGATGTCTGCTTTAATTGGGACCTAATTGGATGGTCTGCAAGGAAACAACGATCGCCTGTCCCTTCATGGCCTTTTGAGGGACAAAATGTATGTCATAGGGCGATAGTAAGAGCGCCCATTTTGCCAATCGGCCATTCAAGGATCCCGGTTTTGTCATCAGAATCTTCAAGGGATTAACCCGTGATATGACTTGAATTGTTTGCCCCGAAAGGTAGTGTCGCATTTTCTGAACAGCAAACACTAGGGCTAAATATTCTTTTTCAATCGGGATATACCGCTGTTCGGCCCCAATCATTGTTCTACTTAAATAGTAGAGGGCATGTTCATGGCTGTGCTCATTATATTGAGCAAGTAATGCTCCTAAAGCATTATCCATGGCCCTTACATATATAAGGAAGGGCTGCCCAGGTGCTGGTGCCATTAGTACAGGAGGCTTAGTAAGGTACTCCTTGAGGTCATCAAATGCCTGCTGACATGTCTCATCCCATATGAAAGACACTCCCTTCTTCATAAGTTTGGAGAATGGTTGGCATCGTCCAGATAAGTTGGATATGAAGCGCCGAATATAAGCGAGCTTTCCTTGTAATCCCCTTAATTCCTTAAGATTGCGGGGAGGCGGCATTTCGCTAATCGCTTTTACCTTTTCCTGGTCGAGGAAAATTCCTTTTGAAGTTATTACGAACCCTAGAAACTTCCCGCTGGATACCCCCATGAATAACTTGGTAGGATTCATCTTCAAGTGATGTTTCGGCATAAGATCGAAGACCACTCTTAAATCGTGAAGATGATCTTCTTTGTCTTTGCTTTTAATTGCTAAGTCATCCACATAGCACTCTACTGTTCTGCACAGGTGCTTTTTGAATATGGCACTCATTGCGCGTTGGTAGGTGGCACCTGCGTTCTTTAATCCGAATGGCATCACCGTGTAACAGTATACCCCCAGCAGCGTTCTGAAAGCTGTATGCTTTTTATCATCCGGGTACATTTTAATTTGGTTATAACGTGAGAAGCCATCCATAAAGGACATCCTCTCATAACCGCAAGTATTATCAATCATCACATCGGTGATGGGGAGTGGAAACTCATCCTTAGGACATGCAGCGTTCAGATCTCGAAAGTCAATGCATATCCGGATTTTGCCATTTTTTTTGCGAACTGGCACTATGTTTGCCACCCAATCTGGGTGTTGTTCTTCACGGATGAAACCAGATTGTATAAGCTTATTGACCTCAGTAACTATTGCCTCCATCAATTCCGATCGAAAACGCCTCTGTTGCTGTTTAACAGGTTTGACATCTTCTTTTATATTTAACCGGTGTGTGGCAATTTGAGGGTCAAGCCCAGGCATATCTTCATAACTCTATGCGAACACATCTATATACTCTTTGATAAGGGATATAAGTTTCTCTTTTTCTAAAGGAGTTAGTGTGTCGCTTATGAAAATGGGTTTAGGATTTTCTTCCGTTCCCATGTTAACCTGTATTAATTTGTCTTCTGTGGGTGGGTCACGCTGTTCAAAGTGGACATCCCAGAGAGTATCCATATGCCTAGCCCAAGCATCATCTCGAACGTCAATTGGTTCCTCGTCGCTTTCTGGCGCAGCTGAAACCATATTGATTGTCAAAGATTGAAACCAAGCACCGGTGCTTATATCTGAATCATGATCTGGTGAAGATGTTTCTTCTTTGGCCGAAGAACTCTCTTCAGCTTTTAATGGTGACGAAGATGGAGTAGATACATAACCCAACCCCCTGCGGGTCTTCTGATAATAATCAGGGCTCTTTCCTCTCGGTCTAAACGAGGGTATGAGATTCCGCCGCTCTTTTTCAAAGTTTAATCCCGACTTCTGGGTAAAATTATATCCCATTTTCTCCATCATCTGTCGGGACCTTTGCTCATATAAGTGAAATTGAGGTGATGTTTGTTCATCACTTTCACTACTTTGTCTCCGTCGAGGCGACGTGGCCACTTTGCCGAACATGATCGGCCTTTGGGACTTCTGTCGGGGAGGCACTTCAAAGAAGTGCCCTTGATCCTCGGTTATTTTTAATTGAGAGAGGAGGGAAGACCTGAGGGGCAAATGGTATGCCGCCAGAACTTCAAGTTCGGTCAGGCCATCCGCTTCGGTAGAGGTACAAGAGGGCTCAGACTCAGTAGCTACAGCATGCTCGTAGACTAACTTTACATTTTCATTAATAACCCATTCACTTTCTATTACATCCACTATATTATCAAGACCTAAGCTAAGATCTAGGTGAGGGTTGATTTCGTAATCACCCCCATCATCTTCTCCAAGGAGCTCGTACTCAGTGTCGGCTTCATTGCCACTGTCGTCGGGCTTTGGAGACTTGCTAAGACTGTCATTGGAGGCTTCATGTGCTGGCTTGTAGAGTGCAGCATCTGTGAAGTAATTTTCCAACCCTTTGAATGGCTGCTTGTCAGCAATTAGTGTCCGGACCTCTCCTTCCTCATCGCAATATTTCATGCACTGGTGAAGAGTCGACGGAACTATCATATGAGAGTGGATCCAAGGTAGCCCCAATAAAATATTGTAGGAGGTATCAGTATCAATTACGTAGCATGTAACCTCTGTTTTTAAGTCTCCAATTTGACACCGCAATCGGATCTTACCAAGAGGATGACTATTATTAGCGTTGAATCCATAGATGGTAGTGTGTGTAGGTGTCAAGCGATGAAGGGAAATCCCCAACAGCTGCATCAATCTACTGGGCACGACGCTGAGTGCAGAACCTGGATCAATATGAATTCGGTCCACTTTTGTGGACCCGACATATCCAATGAAATATAAAGGCCTATTATGCTTTATATTCCTCACCTGCATGTCTTCTTGAGAGAAGATGATTTGTGGGACTTGCCTCCTCACTTGATGACAGTGGGGGCAAGATTCCCACTCTTCGATGGCCGGCTCGACAATCTGAGCTAGGAACGACTCAGAGTCTGCCAAGGCCTCTCTTAGAGCTTCACGTGTTGATTTTGATAATCTCAACAATTCGTAAAGTGTTACTCGAGCTGGGATGTTAGCCAACTGCGCAATTATGTCAAATTCGAAGAGAGTTTCTTTGGCTCCTTCATCTCTGGTAGGATTCTTTTGGAAACGAAGTCCTTTCTGCTTTGCAGGCTTTGCGAGTTCTGCATAGATATCTTTTGGATCCACTCTAGTGTAGTCCTTAAGATATGTCTTTCCAGATCGAGTACCGGAAGGGCCTGCCCCATCTTGATGGGTGGCCATAGTTTTCGGTTCTTCTTCAGAATCTGTGAAGGCCCCCGAAGCTATATATTCTTTCTTTATATCTGCAGAAATGGCATTAATAGTCCGTTTCTTCTCTTGGCCTCTTGAAGTAGTCCATTGTTCATCTTCCAGCAAGTCGGGGTGAACCCACATAACTTCCCCCTTTTGGGTTGTTACGGGGACAAGTCCCTCTTGAGCTTTGTTGTGCGGATCAAGATTCTTCGTGACCATCTTACCCTTAGGGATTAGGGTCACTCCTGCGGGAAACTCGTGGGTTCCGACCATTATGGTTGCCATATTGGCAGTGACTTTCTTCTGCTCTTCCTTAAGCGTCAGAACTCCAGCCTCTATTAGTGCTTGAATTCTGTTCTTAAGGGGAAAACAATCCCTGGTAGGGTGCCGAACATTCCGGTGATAAAGACAGTAATTGGAGTCTTTAGTCTTACCAGTATCTTCTGGCTTCTTATTCTCTGGAAGTTTTAGCATTCCTTTCTTCTGGAGCAGGTGAAAGAAGATGTGTGTCTGTTCCGCCTTGAAAGTGTAATTTCTTTCTTGTTGCGGTCTGATTTGCCTTGATCCTTACTGACCTTGAGGCTTTGGCTCTGGCGGAGGACCAGTTTTCTGAGGAGCAGCTTCTGACGACATGACTGCTTTCACTTTATTCTTATTGCTATTGTTTTGGGTATATGGCTTACTACCCCCAGTGTTTCTTGATCCGCGGGATTCCTTGACTCGGCGAATCAAGTCTTCAGCTTGCTCTCCTTGTTTGAGCAGGTCCCTCCACGTCTTAGACTCTACGGCCCCCATTTTGAGGAGCACATTGGTCTTAAGATTGTGTCGACAGGTCTCGACTAGAGTTTCCTGGATCATTCCGTGTTTACAATGTATGGACTTCTCGCGGAACCTTTCTATGAAATCTTTAACCGTTTCTTGTTCTCCTTGCCTAGTTGCAAGGAGGGAATGAACCGTAATCTCGGTGTCATCCTCGAAGAAACGTGAGAGAAATAATTTCTCAACATCTAACCAGGTATTAATAGTAACTGGGGGCAACTGCATGAACCAAGTAAAGGCAGGCCCTCGCAAAGTACTTGCAAATACTTTGATCATGATGGGATCATTACTCATTAAGTGTCCGACTTGGGACAAAAAGTAATATATATGCTGACTGGGCGATCCCTTCCCGTCGTATGGCTCTAACTTGAGCGGCTTATACTTTGGTGGGTAAGGTATCATATCCCATTCAGGAGGATACGGTCTAGAGGCCCCAGCTTCTTTCAACTCCTTTTTACGCATTAAACCTTCGAGTTGACTCTGCAGCTTTTCTATCTTTTCGCCATGCGGATTATGGAAAGAAAATCTATCCTCTTCCTCATGCATCAAGTGGGCTTTCTCTTCCTGTTCTTCTTCATTCAGAGTTTCTTTGCCCTTTTTGGCGTTATCTTCAACAAACCTCGATAGCATGACTTTGAGTCCTTCAATCATTTTTTGCTGCTCTCGAATCATCTTTTCTTGAGCTTCAAATCTCTGATTGATATCGTCAGACTTATTTGCCATATGTGATGCTGACTTCTGTAGACGAGACGATATAGAGGATGGAGGCGAGGCTATAGCGGAATTATCGCTGTCCTCGTCGCAAGAACCCCCTGCGAGCTTCTTATAATTTCGGGGTGGGATGGCTCCTGATCTTAGTCGAGTAACACGATGAGGTTCTTCATCGCTCGATTCTGAATCATCATCCGTCTCTGCAATTTTCTTCCCTTTTCCTACCATGTTGGAAGTTACAGCTCTCCATTGTTTCAAGGGAGTGGTTCTTGTCTTCTTAGCAGGATTCTGGTTTGACTCGTTTAATCGGTCGAACACAGATATCCTGTTCTTGCTGCAGCCACAGTTGTCCATTATAGCGGACACCGCGGTCATCAGTTGCTGGCAATGGCAGATATGTTCAACTTGAAGTTGGTCTATGCCTCTCTTCTTAGAGAGATATTCCCTGAGATCAGCGCCTCTAGCCATGGAGTCAAAAGGTCTATTCAACTCTTGAGAATGTTTGGAAACCCACTGAAGCTTCTTCGACTGATCAACCCTGACTCTGGGGTCAGACCGATCCTCGCGTGGCTTAGGAATAGCCTCGCGTTTCACATTGCGGGCCTGAAGAATAGCTCCGCGCTTATCCACACTAGCCTCGCGTTTCTCGCTGGCTTGGTGTGTCCTTGGAAGTTTAGCTTCTGGAATAATAGTCCCGTGTGAAGGGAAGTTGTTGCACGCTGGCTTATCTTTGCAGATCATAGCTTCGCGCTTAGCGCAGTTTTTACGACTGACAACTATCTGCCAATCATCCTCACATTCCTTGTGGGTGTCAGAAGTCTTGTGTTTATTGCAAGTATCACTGGCTTCACGTCTCTCGCTAGACTCAGTAATAGCCTCGCGTGGAGAATCACACGCTGGCTTTGAATAATTTATATACTCGCGTAACTCGCGAGTGTTGGGTATTCTGCGACTAGCGCAACCCTTACTGGCTTCGCGTCTCTCGCTAGGCTCAGTAATAGCCTCGCGTGGAGAATCACACGCTGGCTTTGAAGAATTTTTATACTCGCGTAACTCGCGAGTGTCAGGAATCTTGCGTAACTCACCAGTATTACCAGCCTCGCGTCTCTTGCTTGGCTTAGTATCAGCCTCGCGTGGAAAATTACACGCTGGCTTTTCCTTGCTTTTAAGGCAAGTTGCATCTTTGCGTTTAACGTGGTAAAGATTGGTCTCGCGGGTAGCGCGAGCCAGTTTGCGAGGGACCATAGCCTCTGTCCTCTGGTGTTAGCTCCGCGTCCAAAGCGGGCTTTGAGGGCTCTACGCCTCGCTCTCCAGTTCTGGAGTTGGGTCCTGGTCAGCCCAGTTCCCAAGTCTTCTTCGGCAATCAGAAGCTCATCCTCGGCTAGGATTTCTCGTGTGAACTCCGGCTCTATAGCCACAGTCTCCAAGGATCCCCGTCTCTTGGTGGATACCTTTCTACCCGTCACTCGGGCATTGGAGTACATGCGACGATAGTGCCGTGTCTCATCCAAGTCACCTGATCCGGAGGAGAGAAACTTCTCGTACTTCTGCTGGTCGATTTCAACGACCAGCGTGTCTACTTCGGATCCGATTAAGTCAACGTGCGATTGCGCCACAATCTCTTCATCAGTGAAAGAGACGGCTCCCACTGTGGTCGCCAGTTTGTTCGTCGCAGAATTTCCTTCGCTTCCTTCCATTGAACACATCTTAGATTACAATAGAAGTGAACAAGATATAAAAAGAGAACAAAGAGAGGATTTTATACTTCAATCTCTCTCTTTTACAATAGTTTCGTGGGATCTGTGGCGATGGGATCTATAGTAGTTCCTTTGGACGATCGGTACGTTGAAATCTTCTCTTTTAAAGATATCGGCCGAATATAGACGATCTTCTCTGGTTTTGATTTGTTCAAGGCTCTCTCGCGTAACTCGAACTTCTCAAGAACTCCAGAAAGAAGATGGTGATTTTCTCTAATCTTCACGAACTCAAGGCTCTGTGCATAACTTGAACTCTCCAAGATTTCAGAAAATCACCTCAATTGCCGGACCAGAAGATGATCAGCAAAGGCTTCAAGGCTCTCTCGCGTACTTGAATTGCCAAGGGATCGATAGGAGACTTCTGATGCCAAAAAGAAGACCCCTAGGGTTTCACCAGGAAGGTATTTATAGCCCCAGGTTAATGCAAGAGTTTCTATCTAAATAGAACTCGCATTCATCAAGGATTCCAATCAAATATCCTAGTTTTGATGGAATTCTGATTAGACTTGATTCGGGTATTTGGATAAGCCCAGAATCATAATCTCAATCAATTTGAGATTCTGGTTATCTGCTTACGCGGAGCTTTAATCGCATCAAAACGTGACGCTAAATAACCAAAATGCGGAGCTAACGCGGAGCTATTGATCATCTCCGCATTTTACTCAAACGCGAGGCTAATATAAGCCACACTGCGGAATCAACACGGAGCTATTAAACATCTCCGCGTTTTATTCAAACGCAGGGTTAATATTACCAAACGCGGGGCTATTGAATTAGCTCCGCATTCTGTTGTGGAAAATCTTTTAACTTAGAAATTTTCACTGCCAACAACGAGCTTCCTGGAGAAGACGATGGGGGTGATTATGAAATCAACCCTCACTTAGATTTTAGTTTGAGTCTTGATAATATAGTGGATGTAATAGAGAGTGAATGGGTTATTAATGAAGATATAAAGTTAGTCTACGAGCATGCTGTAGCTACTGAGTCTAAACCCTCTTGTACTTCCACTGAAGTGGATGGCCTATCCGAACTTGAAGTTCTAGCGGCATACCATTTGCCCCTCAGGTCGTCCCTCCTCTCTCAATCAAGAATAGCAGAGGAACAAGGACACTACTTCGAAGTGCCTCCTCGGCGAGGATCCCAAAGGCCGATTATGTTCGGCAGGGTAATTACGTCACCCCGGTGAAGACAAAGAGTGAAAGTGATGAACAAACATCACCCCAATTTCACCTGTATGAACAGAAATCACGGCAAATGATGGAGAAGATGGGTTATAATTTACTCAGAAACCGGGATTAAACTTTGGAAAAGGGCGATGGAATCTTATACCCTCGTTCAGACCGAGAGGAAAGAGCCCTGATTATTATCAAAAAACTCGCAGGGGGTTGGGCTATGTATCTACTCCTCCCTCATCACCCTCCGAACAAGAAGAGAGTTCTTCGACCAAGGAAGATACATCTTTACCCAATCATGACTCAGATATAAGTACCGGCGCCTGGTTCTAGTCCTTGACGGTCAATATGGTATCAGCCGCACCAGAAAGCGACGAGGAACCAATTGATGTTCAGGATGATTCTTGGGCTAAGCATATGGACACTCTCTGGGATGTCCGCTTTGAGCAGCGTCACCCGCCAACAGAAGACAAATTAGTTCAAGTTAACATGGGAATGGAAGAAAACCCGAAACTCATCTTCATAAGCGACACATTAACCCCATTAGAAAAGGAGGAACTTATATCTCTTATTAAAGAGTATATAGATGTGTTCGCATGGAATTATGAAGACATGCCTGGGCTTGACCCTAAGATTGCCACACACCGGTTAAATATAAAAGAAGATGCCAAATCTGTTAAACAACAATAGAGGCATTTTCGACAGGAATTGATGGAGGCAATAGTTGCTGAGGTCAACAAACTTATAAAATCCGGATTTATCCGTGAAGAGCAACATCCTGACTGGGTGGCCAACATAGTGTCAGTTCGTAAAAAGAACGGCAAAATCCAGATATGCATCGATTTTAGATATTTGAACGCTGCATGTCCTAAAGATGAATTTCCACTTCCCATCACCGATGTGATGATTGACAATACTTGTGGTTATGAGAGGATGTCCTTTATGGATGGCTTCTCAGGATATAATCAGATCAAGATGCACCCAGATGATGAAAAGCATACAGCTTTCAGAACACCGCTGGGGTTGTACTGTTACACGGTGATGCCGTTCGGATTGAAGAATGCCGGTGCTACCTACCAGCGTGCGATGAGCACTATATTCAAAGAACACCTACGCAAAATAGTAGAGTGTTATGTGGATGACTTGGCGGTCAAAAGTAAAAGTAAAGGGGACCACCTTCAAGACTTGAGAAAAGTCTTCGATCTCATGAGAAAACATCATTTAAAAATGAATCCCACTAAGTCATTTATGGGGGTGTCGAGTGGGAAATTCCTTGGGTTCATAATAACTTCAAAAGGAATTTTTCTCGACCCTGAAAAGGTAAAAGCAATTAGCGAGATGCCGCCTCCCCGCAATCTTAAATAATTGAGGGGGTTACAAGGAAAGCTCGCCTATATTCGGCGCTTCATTTCCAACTTATCGGGACGTTGCCAGCCATTCTCTTGACTTATGAAGAAAGGGATTTCTTTTATATGGGATGAGGCATGTCAACAGGCATTTGATGACCTCAAAGAGTACCTTACTAAGCCTCCTGTACTTATGGCACCAGTCCCTGGGCAGCCCTTCCTTATATATGTAAGGGCCATGGATAATGCTTTAGGAGCATTACTTGCTCAATATAATGAGCACGTCCATAAGCATGCCCTCTATTATTTAAGCAGGACAATGATCGGGGCCGAACAGTGGTATACTCCAATTGAAAAGGAATGTTTAGCTCTAGTGTTTGCTATTCAGAAAATACGACACTATCTTTCTGGGCAAACAATTCATGCCATATCATGGGTTAATCCCCTTAAAATTCTGATGACGAAACCCGGATCCTTAAATGGCCGGTTAGCAAAATGGGCTCTACTACTGTCGCCATATGACATACACTTTGTTCCTCAAAAAGCAATGAAGGGACAGGCAATTTCCGATTTCTTAGCAGACCATCCAATTTGGTCTAATTCCAAACAGACGTCAGAGGTTAATACAGTTAGCAAGGAACAACCATGGCAAATGTTCTTTGATGGTGCTGCCAGACGATCTGCTGCTGGAGTGGGGGTGTGCTGATATCCCCACATAAACATATATTACCTAACGGTTACTCATTAACAGAACCATGCACGAACAATGTGGCGGAATACAACGCACTAATTATCGGCCTAAAAATGGCTCTGCAACTGGGGGTGAATTATTTAGAGGCATATGGAGACTCTAAACTCATCGTCAATCAGATGACAGGCGAGTATGAAGTCAGACATGAAGTCCTCATCCCCTATCATCAACTAGCCATTGAACTAGCTGGGTGTTTTGAACAATTCTACATCTATCATATATCTCGGAATGAGAATGTATATGCGATGCCCTTGCCGCGTTAGCTGCAACATTGGCGATCCTGCCAAGTGAGGCTAAAAGCATCACTATTGGCAGCAGAGAACTCCTCCACCCAGATACGGTTTTCCAAACTAAAGAGGTGTGCCAGACAGGCTTGACCATGGAGCCCCGTGATTGGCGATTTCCGTTTGTGGATTATGCTTTACATGGGATATTACCAGAAGATCCATGGGATATTACCAGAAGATCCAAAGGAAGCCACCTCGACAAAGAGGAAGGCCAAGAGATGGTCTGTTGCTACGCTGCATATCAAAAGCGGAAGCAGAAGAAGTGCTGAGGGAGACACACGATGGAGTATGTGGAGCTCACCAGCCCGGTCCAAAACTTGGAGACCGCATAAGAAGGCTGGGATACTACTGGTCGAATATGATCACGGAAGCAATGACATACGCTAAACGATGCCATGCATGCCAAGTTCACGCCAATTTTATTCATCAACCCCCAGAATACTTGGACAATACCGTTGCTAGTTGGCCATTTGAGGCATGGGGAATGGATATTGTGGGGCCTATAACTCCTCCGTCGTCCAGAGGACATCGGTTTATCCTTGCAATAACCAATAATTATTCAAAATGGGCCGAAGCCGTGCCCATGAAAGAGGTGAAAACAACAGATGTGATCAAGTTCATCAAGCATCATGTCATTTACCGTTTTGGCGTTCCTCGACGGATCTTCATGATAATGGTCCTCAATTCATCAGTCAGGGATTCTCCAGATTCTGCAATAAGTTCAGAATCAAAGATATTGCTTCAATGCCATATAACCCCACAGCTAATGGGTTGGCCGAAGCCTTCAACAAGATGATTATTAAACTCCTTCGGAAGTTCGTCTCTACAATTAAACGAGACTGGGATGAAAGCTAGCAGAGCCCGGTTCTGACCTAAAACCTGGTGTGCCCGGTTCTCAAGTTATGAACCGCCTCCAGTCTTTTCTTAGGCATGCACAATTGAGCGCCTCTGACCTAAACCTGGTGTGCCCGGTTCTCAAGTTTGAACCTCCTCAAGTCTTTTCTTAGGCATGCGCAATTGAGCGCCTCTGACCTAAACCTGGTGTGCCCGGTTCTCAAGTTTGAACTGCCTCCAGTCTTTTCTTAGGCATGCGCAATTGAGCGCCTCTGACCTAAACCTGGTGTGCCCGGTTCTCAAGTTTGAACCACCTCCAGTCTTTTCTTAGGCATGCACAATTGAGCGTCTCTGACATAAACCTGGTGTGCCCGGTTCTCAAGTTTGAACCGCCACCAGTCTTTTCTTAGGCATGCGCAATTGAGCGCCTCTGACCTAAACCTGGTGTGCCCGGTTCTCAAGTTTGAGCCGCCTCCAGTCTTTTCTTAGGTATGCGCAATTGAGCACCTCTGACCTAAACCTGGTGTGTCCGGTTCTCAAGTTTGAACCGCCTCCAGTCTTTTCTTAGGCATGCGCAATTGAGCGCATCTGACATAAACCTGGTGTGCCCGGTTCTCAAGTTTGAACCGCCTCCAGTCTTTTCTTAGGCATGCGCAATTGAGTGCCTCTGACGTAAACCTGGTGTGCTCAGTTCTAAAGTTTGAACCGCCTCCAGTCTTTTCTTTGGCATGCGCAATTGAGCGCCTCTGGCCTAAACCTGGTGTGCCCGATTCTCAAGTTTGAACCGCCTCCAGTCTTTTCTTAGGCATGCGCAATTGAGCGCCTCTGGCCTAGACCTGGTGTGCCCGGTTCTCAAGTTTGAACCGCTTCCAGTCTTTTCTTAGGCATGCGCAATTGAGCGCCTCTGACCTAAACCTGGTGTGCCGGGTTCTCAAGTTTGAACCGCCTCCAGTCTTTTCTTAGGCACGAGCAATTGAGCGCCTCTGACATAAACCTGGTGTGCCCGGTTCTCAACTTTGAACCGCCTCCAGTCTTTTCTTAGGCATGCGCAATTGAGCGCCTCTGACCTAAACCTGGTGTGCCCGGTTCTCAAGTTTGAACTGCCTCCAGTCTTTTCTTAGGCATGCACAATTGAGCTCCTCTGACCTAAACCTGGTGTGCCCGGTTCTCAAGTTTGAACCGCCTCCAGTCTTTTCTTAGGCATGCGCAATTGAGTGCCTCTGACCTAAACCTGGTGTGCCCGGTTCTCAAGTTTGAACCGCCTTCAGTCTTTTTTTAGGTATGCGCAATTGAGCACCTCTGACCTAAACCTGGTGTGCCCGATTCTCAAGTTTGAACTGCCCCCAGTCTTTTCTTAGGCATGCGCAATTGAGCGCCTCTGACATAAACCTTGTGTGCCCGGTTCTCGAGTTTGAACCGCCTCCAGTCTTTTCTTAGGCAAGCGCAATTGAGCGCCTCTGACCTAAACCTGGAGTGCCCGGTTCTCAAGTTTGAACCACCTCCAGTCTTTTCTTAGGCATGCACAATTGAGCATCTCTGACATAAACCTGGTGTGCCCGGTTCTCAAGTTTGAACCGCCACCAGTCTTTTCTTAGGCATGCGCAATTGAGCGCCTCTGACCTAAACCTGGTGTGCCCGGTTCTCAAGTTTGAGCCGCCTCCAGTCTTTTCTTAGGTATGCGCAATTGAGCACCTGTGACCTAAACCTGGTGTGTCCGGTTCTCAAGTTTGAACCGCCTCCAGTCTTTTCTTAGGCATGCGCAATTGAGCGCATCTGACATAAACCTGGTGTGCCCGGTTCTCAAGTTTGAACCGCCTCCAGTCTTTTCTTAGGCATGCGCAATTGAGTGCCTCTGACGTAAACCTGGTGTGCTCAGTTCTAAAGTTTGAACCGCCTCCAGTCTTTTCTTTGGCATGCGCAATTGAGCGCCTCTGGCCTAAACCTGGTGTGCCCGATTCTCAAGTTTGAACCTCCTGCAGTCTTTTCTTAGGCATGCGCAATTGAGCGCCTCTGGCCTAGACCTGGTGTGCCCGGTTCTCAAGTTTGAACCGCTTCCAGTCTTTTCTTAGGCATGCGCAATTGAGCGCCTCTGACCTAAACCTGGTGTGCCGGGTTCTCAAGTTTGAACCGCCTCCAGTCTTTTCTTAGGCACGAGCAATTGAGCGCCTCTGACATAAACCTGGTGTGCCCGGTTCTCAACTTTGAACCGCCTCCAGTCTTTTCTTAGGCATGCGCAATTGAGCGCCTCTGACCTAAACCTGGTGTGCCCGGTTCTCAAGTTTGAACTGCCTCCAGTCTTTTCTTAGGCATGCACAATTGAGCTCCTCTGACCTAAACCTGGTGTGCCCGGTTCTCAAGTTTGAACCGCCTCCAGTCTTTTCTTAGGCATGCGCAATTGAGTGCCTCTGACCTAAACGTGGTGTGCCCGGTTCTCAAGTTTGAACCGCCTCCAGTCTTTTTTTAGGCATGCGCAATTGAGCACCTCTGACCTAAACCTGGTGTGCCCGATTCTCAAGTTTGAACTGCCCCCAGTCTTTTCTTAGGCATGCGCAATTGAGCGCCTCTGACATAAACCTTGTGTGCCCGGTTCTCGAGTTTGAACCGCCTCCAGTCTTTTCTTAGGCAAGCGCAATTGAGCGCCTCTGACCTAAACCTGGAGTGCCTGGTTCTCAAGTTTGAACCACCTCCAGTCTTTTCTTAGGCATGCGCAATTGAGCGCCTCTGACCTAAACCTGGTGTGCTCAGTTCTAAAGTTTAAACCGCTTCCAGTCTTTTCTTAGGCATGCGCAATTGAGCGCCTCTGGCCTAAACCTGGTGTGCCCGGTTCTCAAGTTTGAACCTCCTCCAGTCTTTTCTTAGGTTTGCGCAATTGAGCGCCTCTGGCCTAAACCTGGTGTGCCCGGTTCGAAAGTTTGAACCGCCTCCAGTCTTTTCTTAGGCATGCACAATTGAGCGCCTCTGACCTAAACCTGGTGTGTCCGGTTCTCAAGTTTGAACCGCCTCCAAGCTTTTCTTAGGCATGCAATTGAGCGCCTCTGACCTAAACCTGGTGCGCCCGGTTCTCAAATTTGAACCGCCTCCTTTTCTTAGGCATGCGCAATTGAGCGCCTATGAACTAAAAACTGGTGTGCCCGGTTCTCAAGTTTGAACCGACTCTAGTCTTTTCTTAGGCATGCGCGATTGAGCGCATCTGACATAAACCTGGTGTGCCCGGTTCTCAAGTTTGAACCGCCTCCAGAGTTTTCTTAGGCATGCGCAATTGAGCGCCTCTGACCTAAACCTGGAGTGCCTGGTTCTCAAGTTTGAACCTCCTCCAGTCTTTTCTTAGGCATGCGCAATTGAGCGCCTCTGACCTAAACCTAGTGTGCTCAGTTCTAAAGTTTGAACCGCCTCCAGTCTTTTCTTAGGCATGCGCAATTGAGCGCCTCCGGCCTAAACCTAGTGTGCCCGGTTCTCAAGTTTTAACCGCCTCCAGTCTTTTCTTAGGCATGCGCAATTGAGCGCCTCTAGCCTAAACCTGGTGTGCCCTGTTCTCAATTTTGAACCGCCTCCAGTCTTTTCTTAGGCATGCGCAATTGAGCGCCTCTGACCTAAACCTGGTGTGCCCGGTTCTCAAGTTTGAACCGCCTCCAGTCTTTTCTTAGGCATGCACAATTGAGCGCCTCTGACCTAAACCTGGTGTGCCCGGTTCTCAAGTTTGAACTGCCTCCAGTCTTTTCTTAGGCATGCGCAATTGAGCACCTCTGACCTAAACCTGGTGTGTGCAGTTCTCAAGTTTGAACCGCCTCTAGTCTTTTCTTAGGCATGCGCAATTGAGCACCTCTGACCTAAACCTTGTGTGCCCGGTTCTCAAGTTTGAACTGCTCCCAGTATTTTCTTAGGCATGCGCAATTGAGCGCCTCTGACATAAACCTTGTGTGCCCGGTTCTCGAGTTTGAACCGCCTCCAGTCTTTTCTTAGGCAAGCGCAATTGTGCGCCTCTGACCTAAACCTGGAGTGCTTGGTTCTCAAGTTTGAACCACCTCCAGTCTTTTCTTAGGCATGCGCAATTGAGCGCCTCTGGCCTAAACCTGGTGTGCCCGGTTCTCATGTTTGAACCTCCTCCAGTCTTTTCTTAGGTTTGCGCAATTGAGCGCCTCTGGCCTAAACCTGGTGTGCCTGGTTCTCAAGTTTGAACCGCCTCCAGTCTTTTCTTAGGCATGCACAATTGAGCGCCTCTGACCTAAACCTGGTGTGCCCGGTTCTCAAGTTTGAACCGCCTCCAGTCTTTTCTTAGGCATGCACAATTGAGCGCCTCTGACCTAAACCTGGTGTGCCCGGTTCTCAAGTTTGAACCGTCTCCAGTCTTTTCTTAGGCATGCGCAATTGAGCGACTCTGACCTAAAACCTGGTGTGCTCGGTTCCAAGTTTGAACCGACTCCAGTCTTTTCTTAGGCATGCGCAATTGAGCTGGTGTGCCCGGTTCTCAAGTTATGAACCGCCTCCAGTCTTTTCTTAGGCATCCACAAGTGAGCGCCTCTGACCTAAACCTGGTGTGCAACCTGGTGTGCTCGGTTCTCAAGTTTGAACCGCCTCCAAGCTTTTCTTAGGCATGCAATTGAGCGCCTCTGACCTAAACCTGGTGCGCCCGGTTCTCAAATTTGAACCGCCTCCAGTCTTTTCTTAGGCATGCGCAATTGAGCGCCTCTGAACTAAAACCTGGTGTGCCCGGTTCTCAAGTTTGAACCGCCTCGAGTCTTTTCTTAGGCATGCGCGATTGAGCGCATCTGACATAAACCTGGTGTGTCCGGTTCTCAAGTTTGAACCGCCTCTAGACTTTTCTTAGGCATGCGCAATTGAGCGCCTCTGACCTAAACCTAGAGTGCCTGGTTCTCAAGTTTGAACCGCCTCCAGTCTTTTCTTAGGCATGCGCAATTGAGCGCCTCTGACCTAAACCTGGTGTGCTCAGTTCTAAAGTTTGAACCGCCTGCAGTCTTTTCTTAGGCATGCGCAATTGAGCGCCTCTGGCCTAAACCTAGTGTGCCCGGTTCTCATGTTTTAACCGCCTCCAGTCTTTTCTTAGGCATGCGGAATTGAGCGCCTCTGGCCTAAACCTGGTGTGCCCGGTTCTCAATTTTGAACCGCCTCCAGTCTTTTCTTAGGCATGCGCAATTGAGCGCCTCTGACCTAAACCTGGTATGCCCGGTTCTCAAGTTTGAACCACCTCCAGTCTTTTCTTAGGCGTGCACAATTGAGCGCCTCTGACCTAAACCTGGTGTGCCCGGTTCTCAAGTTTGAACTGCCTCCAGTCTTTTCTTAGGCATGCGCAATTGAGCGCCTCTGACCTAAACCTGGTGTGTGCGGTTCTCAAGTTTGAACCGCCTCCAATCTTTTCTTAGGCATGCGCAATTGAGCACCTCTGACCTTAACCTGGTGTTCCCGGTTCTCAAGTTTGAACCAACTCCAGTCTTTTCTTAGGCATGCGCAATTGAGCGCCTCTGACATAAACCTGGTGTGCCCGGTTCTCAAGTTTGAAAAGCCTCCAGTCTTTTCTTAGGCATGAGCAATTGAGCGCCTCTGGCCTAAACCTGGTGTGCCCGGTTCTCAAGTTTGAACCTCCTCCAGTCTTTTCTTAGGTTTGCGCAATTGAGCGCCTCTGGCCAAAACCTGGTGTGCTCGGTTCTCAAGTTTGAACCGCCTCCAGTCTTTTCTTAGGCATGCACAATTGAGTGCCTCTGACCTAAACCTGGTGTGCCCGGTTCTCAAGTTTGAACCGCCTCCAGTCTTTTCTTAGGCATGCACAATTGAGCGCCTCTGACCTAAACCTGGTGTGCCCGGTTCTCAAGTTTGAACCGTCTCCAGTCTTTTCTTAGGCATGCGCAATTGAGCGACTCTGACCTAAACCTGGTGTGCTCGGTTCCAAGTTTGAACCGACTCCAGTCTTTTCTTAGGCATGCGCAATTGAGCTGGTGTGCCCGGTTCTCAAGTTATGAACCGCCTCCAGTCTTTTCTTAGGCATGCACAAGTGAGCGCCTCTGACCTAAACCTGGTGTGCAACCTGGTGTGCCCGGTTCTCAAGTTTGAACCACCTCCAAGCTTTTCTTAGGCATGCAATTGAGCGCCTCTGACCTAAACCTGGTGCGCCCGGTTCTCAAATTTGAACCGCCTCCTTTTCTTAGGCATGCGCAATTGAGCGCCTCTGAACTAAAACCTGGTGTGCCCGGCTCTCAAGTTTGAACCGCCTCTAGTCTTTACTTAGGCATGCGCGATTGAGCGCATCTGACATAAACCAGGTGTGCCCGGTTCTCAAGTTTGAACCGCCTCCAGACCTTTCTTAGGCATGCGCAATTGAGCGCCTCTGACCTAAACCTGGAGTGCCTGGTTCTCAAGTTTGTACCGCCTCCAGTCTTTTCTTAGGCATGCGCAATTGAGCGCCTCTGACCTAAACCTGGTGTGCTCAGTACTAAAGTTTGAACCGCCTCCAGTCTTTTCTTAGGCATGCGCAATTGAGCGCCTCTGATATAAACCTGGTGTGCCCGGTTTTCAAGTTTGAAAAGCCTCCAGTCTTTTCTTAGGCATGAGCAATTGAGCGCCTCTGGCCTAAACCTGGTATGTCCGGTTCTCAAGTTTTAACCGCCTCCAGTCTTTTCTTAGGCATGCGCAATTGAGCGCCTCTGGCCTAAACCTGGTGTGCCGGTTCTCAAATTTGAACCGCCTCCATTCTTTTCTTAGGCATGCGCAATTGAGCACCTCTGACATAAACCTGGTGTGCCCGGTTCTCAAGTTTGAACCACCTCCAGTCTTTTCTTAGGCATGCACAAGTGAGCGCCTCTGACCTAAACCTGGTGTGCCCGGTTCTCAAGTTTGAACTGCCTCCAGTCTTTTCTTAGGCATGCGCAACTGAGCGCCTTTGACCTAAACCTGGTGTGTGCGGTTCTCAAGTTTGAACCGCCTCCAGTCTTTTCTTAGGCATGCGCAATTGAGCACCTCTGACCTAAACCTGGTGTGCCCGGTTCTCAAGTTTGAACTGCCCCCAGTCTTTTCTTAGGCATGCGCAATTGAGCGCCTCTGACCTAAACCTGGAGTGCATGGTTCTCAAGTTTGAACCACCTCCAGTCTTTTCTTAGGCATGCGCAATTGAGCGCCTCTGACCTAAACCTGGTGTGCTCAGTTCTAAAGTTTAAACCGCCTCCAGTCTTTTATTAGGCATGCGCAATTGAGCGCCTCTGGCCTAAACCTGGTGTGCCCGGTTCTCAAGTTTGAACCTCCTCCAGTCTTTTCTTAGGTTTGCGCAATTGAGCGCCTCTGGCCTAAACCTGGTGTGCCCGGTTCTCAAGTTTGAACCGCCTCGAGTCTTTTCTTAGGCATGCACAATTGAGCGCCTCTGACCTAAACCTGGTGTGCCCGGTTCTCAAGTTTTAACCGCCTCCAGTCTTTTCTTAGGCATGCACATATGAGCGCCTCTGACCTAAACCTGGTGTGCCCGGTTCTCAAGTTTGAACCGTCTCCAGTCTTTTCTTAGGCATGCGCAATTGAGCGACTCTGACCTAAAACCTGGTGTGCTCGGTTCCAAGTTTGAACCGACTCCAGTCTTTTCTTAGGCATGCGCAATTGAGCTGGTGTGCCCGGTTCTCAAGTTATGAATCGCCTCTAGTCTTTTCTTAGGCATGCACAAGTGAGCGCCTCTGACCTAAACCTGGTGTGCAGCCTGGTGTGCCCGGTTCTCAAGTTTGAACCGCCTCCAAGCTTTTCTTAGGCATGCAATTGAGCGCCTCTGACCTAAACCTGGTGCGCCCGGTTCTCAAATTTGAACCGCCTCTATTCTTTTCTTAGGCATGCGTGATTGAGCACATCTTACATAAACCTGGTGTGCCCGGTTTTCAAGTTTGAACCGCCTCCAGATTTTTCTTAGGCATGCGCAATTGAGCGCCTCTGACCTAAACCTGGAGTGCCTGGTTCTCAAGTTTGAACCGCCTCCAGTGTTTTCTTAGGCATGCGCAATTGAGCACCTCTGACCTAAACCTGGTGTGCTCAGTTCTAAAGTTTGAACCGCCTCTAGTCTTTTCTTAGGCATGCGCAATTGAGCGCCTCTGGCCTAAACATAGTGTGCCCAGTTCTCAAGTTTTAACCGCCTCCAGTCTTTTCTTAGGCATGCGCAATTGAGCGCCTCTGGCCTAAACCTGGTGTGCCCGGTTCTCAATTTTGAACCGCCTCCAGTCTTTTCTTAGGCATGCGCAATTGAGTGCCTCTGACCTAAACCTGGTGTGCCCGGTTCTCAAGTTTGAACCACCTCCAGTCTTTTCTTAGGCATGCACAATTGAGCGCCTCTGACCTAAACCTGGTGTGCCCGGTTCTCAAGTTTGAACTGCCTCCAGTCTTTTCTTAGGCATGCGCAATTGAGCGCCTCTGACCTAAACCTGGTGTGTGCGGTTCTCAAGTTTGAACCGCCTCCAGTCTTTTCTTAGGCATGCGCAATTGAGCACCTCTGACCTAAACCTGGTGTGCCCGGTTCTCAAGTTTGAACCACCTCCAGTCTTTTCTTAGGCATGCGCAATTGAGCGCCTCTGACATAAACCTGGTGTGCCCGGTTTTCAAGTTTGAAAAGCCTCCAGTCTTTTCTTAGGCATGAGCAATTGAGCGCCTCTGGCCTAAACCTGGTGTGCCCGGTTCTCAAGTTTTAACCGCCTCCAGTCTTTTCTTAGGCATGCGCAATTGAGCGCCTCTGGCCTAAACCTGGTGTGCCGGTTCTCAAATTTGAACCGCCTCCATTCTTTTCTTAGGCATGCGCAATTGAGCGCCTCTGACCTAAACCTGGTGCGCCCGGTTCTCAAGTTTGAACCGCCTCCAGTCTTTTCTTAGGCACTCGCAATTGAGCGCCTCTGACATAAACCTGGTGTGCCCGGTTCTCAACTTTGAACCGCCTCCAGTCTTTTGCTAGGCATGCGCAATTGAGCGCCTCCGACCTAAACCTGGTGTGCGCGGTTCTCAAGTTTGAACTGCCTCCGGTCTTTTCTTAGGCATGCACAATTGAGCGCCTCTGACCTAAACCTGGTGTGCCCGGTTCTCAAGTTTGAACTGCCTCCAATCTTTTTTTAGGCATGCGCAATTGAGCGCCTCTGACCTAAACCTGGTGTGTGCGGTTCTCAAGTTTGAACCGCCTCCAGTCTTTTGTTAGGCATGAGCAATTGTGCGCCTCTGACCTAAACCTGGTGTGCGCGGTTCTCAAGTTTGAACTGCCTCCAGTCTTTTCTTAGGCATGAGCAATTGAGTGCCTCTGACCTAAACCTGGTGTGCCCGGTTCTCAAGTTTGAACTGCCTCTAGTCTTTTCTTAGACATGCGCAATTGAGCGCCTCTGACCTAAACCTCGTGTGCCCGGTTCTCAAGTTTGAACTGCCTCCAGTCTTTTCTTAGGCACGCGCAATTGAGCGCCTCTAACATAAACCTGGTGTGCCCGGTACTCAACTTTGAACCGCCTCCAGTCTTTTCTTAGGCATGCGCAATTGAGCGCCTCTGACCTAAACCTGGTGTGCCCGGTTCTCAAGTTTGAACCGACTCCAGTCTTTTCGTAGGCATGCACAATTGAGCACCTCTGACCTTAACCTGGTGTGCCCGGTTCTCAAGTTTGAACCGCCTCTAGTCTTTTCTTAGGCATGCGCAATTGAGCACCTCTGGCCTAAACCTGGTGTACCCGGTTCTCAAGTTTGAACCGTCTCCAGTCTTTTCTTAGGCATGCGCAATTGAGCGCCTCTGACCTAAACTAGGTGTGCCCAGTTCTTAAGTTTGAACCGATTCCAGTCTTTTCGTAGGCATGCACAATTGAGCACCTCTGACGTTAACCTGGTGTGCCCGGTTCTCAAGTTTGAACCGCCTCTAGTCTTTTCTTAGGCATGCGCAATTGAGCTCCTCTAGCCTAAACCTGGTGTGCCCGGTTCTCAAGTTTTAACCGCCTCCAGTCTTTTCTTATGCATGCGCAATTGAGCTCCTCTGGCCTAAACCTGGTGTACCCGGTTCTCAAGTTTGAACCGCCTCCAGTCTTTTCTTAGGCATGCGCAATTGAGCGCCTCTGACCTAAACCTGGTGCGCATGGTTATCAAGTTTGAACCGCCTCCAGTCTTTTCTTAGGCACGCGCAATTGAGCGCCTCTGACATAATCCTGGTGTGCCCGGTTCTCAACTTTCAACCGCCTGCAGTCTTTTGTTAGGCATGCGCAATTGAGCGCCTCTGACCTAAACCTGGTTTGTCCGGTTCTCAAGTTTGAACCGCCTCCAGTCTTTTCTTAGGCATGCGCAATTGAGCACCTCTGACCTAAACCTGGTGTGCCCGGTTCTCAAGTTTGAACCACCTCCAGTCTTTTCTTAGGCATGCGCAATTGAGCGCCTCTGACCTAAACCTCGTGTGCCCGGTTCTCAAGTTTGAACGGCCTCCAGTCTTTTCTTAGGCATGCACAATTGAGTGCCTTTGACCTAAACCTGGTGTGCCCGGTTCTCAAGTTTGAACCGCCTCCAGTCTTTTTTCTTAGGCATGCGCAATTGAGCGCCTCTGACCTAAACCTGGTTTGTCCGGTTCTCAAGTTTGAACCGCCTCCAGACCTTTCTTAGGCATGCGCAATTGAGCGCCTCTGACCTAAACCTGGAGTGCCTTGTTCTCAAGTTTGAACCGCCTCCAGTCTTTTCTTAGGCATGCGCAATTGAGCGCCTCTGACCTAAACCTGGTGTGCTCAGTACTAAAGTTTGAACCGCCTCCAGTCTTTTCTTAGGCATGCGCAATTGAGCGCCTCTGACCTAAACCTGGTGTGCCCGGTTTTCAAGTTTGAAAAGCCTCCAGTCTTTTCTTAGGCATGAGCAATTGAGCGCCTCTGGCCTAAACCTGGTATGCCCGGTTCTCAAGTTTTAACCGCCTCCAGTCTTTTCTTAGGCATGCGCAATTGAGCGCCTCTGGCCTAAACCTGGTGTGCCGGTTCTCAAATTTGAACCGCCTCCATTCTTTTCTTAGGCATGCGCAATTGAGCGCCTCTGACCTAAACTTGGTGTGCCCGGTTCTCAAGTTTGAACTGCCTCCAGTCTTTTCTTAGGCATGCGCAACTGAGCGCCTTTGACCTAAACCTGGTGTGTGCGGTTCTCAAGTTTGAACCGCCTCCAGTCTTTTCTTAGGCATGCGCAATTGAGCACCTCTGACCTAAACCTGGTGTGCCCGGTTCTCAAGTTTGAACTGCCCCCAGTCTTTTCTTAGGCATGCGCAATTGAGCGCCTCTGACCTAAACCTGGAGTGCTTGGTTCTCAAGTTTGAACCACCTCCAGTCTTTTCTTAGGCATGCGCAATTGAGCGTCTCTGACCTAAACCTGGTGTGCTCAGTTCTAAAGTTTAAACCGCCTCCAGTCTTTTATTAGGCATGCACAATTGAGCGCCTCTGGCCTAAACCTGGTGTGCCCGGTTCTCAAGTTTGAACCTCCTCCAGTCTTTTCTTAGGTTTGCGCAATTGAGCGCCTCTGGCCTAAACCTGGTGTGCCCGGTTCTCAAGTTTGAACCGCCTCGAGTCTTTTCTTAGGCATGCACAATTGAGCGCCTCTGACCTAAACCTGGTGTGCCCGGTTCTCAAGTTTGAACTGCCCCCAGTCTTTTCTTAGACATGCGCAATTGAGCGCCTCTGACCTAAACCTGGAGTGCTTGGTTCTCAAGTTTGAACCACCTCCAGTCTTTTCTTAGGCATGCGCAATTGAGCGTCTCTGACCTAAACCTGGTGTGCTCAGTTCTAAAGTTTAAACCGCCTCCAGTCTTTTATTAGGCATGCACAATTGAGCGCCTCTGGCCTAAACCTGGTGTGCCCGGTTCTCAAGTTTGAACCTCCTCCAGTCTTTTCTTAGGTTTGCGCAATTGAGCGCCTCTGGCCTAAACCTGGTGTGCCCGGTTCTCAAGTTTGAACCGCCTCGAGTCTTTTCTTAGGCATGCACAATTGAGCGCCTCTGACCTAAATCTGGTGTGCCCGGTTCTCAAGTTTGAACCGTCTCCAGTCTTTTCTTAGGCATGCGCAATTGAGCGACTCTGACCTAAAACCTGGTGTGCTCGGTTCCAAGTTTGAACCGACTCCAGTCTTTTCTTAGGCATGCGCAATTGAGCTGGTGTGCCCGGTTCTCAAGTTATGAACCGCCTCTAGTCTTTTCTTAGGCATGCACAAGTGAGCGCCTCTGACCTAAACCTGGTGTGCAGCCTGGTGTGCCCGGTTCTCAAGTTTGAACCGCCTCCAAGCTTTTCTTAGGCATGCAATTGAGCGCCTCTGACCTAAACCTGGTGCGCCCGGTTCTCAAATTTGAACCGCCTCCAGTCTTTTCTTAGGCATGCGCAATTGAGCGCCTCTGAACTAAAACCTGGTGTGCTCGGTTCTCAAGTTTGAACCGCCTCTATTCTTTTCTTAGGCATGCGTGATTGAGCACATCTGACATAAACCTGGTGTGCCCGGTTCTAAAGTTTGAACCGCCTCCAGATTTTTCTTAGGCATGCGCAATTGAGCGCCTCTGACCTAAACCTGGAGTGCCTGGTTCTCAAGTTTGAACCGCCTCCAGTGTTTTCTTAGGCATGCGCAATTGAGCACCTCTGACCTAAACCTGGTGTGCTCAGTTCTAAAGTTTGAACCGCCTCTAGTCTTTTCTTAGGCATGCGCAATTGAGCGCCTCTGGCCTAAACCTAGTGTGCCCAGTTCTCAAGTTTTAACCGCCTCAAGTCTTTTCTTAGGCATGCGCAATTGAGCGCCTCTGGCCTAAACCTGGTGTGCCCGGTTCTCAATTTTGAACCGCCTCCAGTCTTTTCTTAGGCATGCGCAATTGAGTGCCTCTGACCTAAACCTGGTGTGCCCGGTTCTCAAGTTTGAACCACCTCCAGTCTTTTCTTAGGCATGCACAATTGAGCGCCTCTGACCTAAACCTGGTGTGCCCGGTTCTCAAGTTTGAACTGCCTCCAGTCTTTTCTTAGGCATGCGCAATTGAGCGCCTCTGACCTAAACCTGGTGTGTGCGTTCTCAAGTTTGAACCGCCTCCAGTCTTTTCTTAGGCATGCGCAATTGAGCACCTCTGACCTAAACCTGGTGTGCCCGGTTCTCAAGTTTGAACCACCTCCAGTCTTTTCTTAGGCATGCGCAATTGAGCGCCTCTGACATAAACCTGGTGTGCCCGGTTTTCAAGTTTGAAAAGCCTCCAGTCTTTTCTTAGGCATGAGCAATTGAGCGCCTCTGGCCTAAACCTGGTGTGCCCGGTTCTCAAGTTTTAACCGCCTCCAGTCTTTTCTTAGGCATGCGCAATTGAGCGCCTCTGGCCTAAACCTGGTGTGCCGGTTCTCAAATTTGAACCGCCTCCATTCTTTTCTTAGGCATGCGCAATTGAGCACCTCTGACCTAAACCTGGTGCGCCCGGTTCTCAAGTTTGAACCGCCTCCAGTCTTTTCTTAGGCACTCGCAATTGAGCGCCTCTGACATAAACCTGGTGTGCCCGGTTCTCAACTTTGAACCGCCTCCAGTCTTTTGCTAGGCATGCGCAATTGAGCGCCTCCGACCTAAACCTGGTGTGCGCGGTTCTCAAGTTTGAACTGCCTCCGGTCTTTTCTTAGGCATGCACAATTGAGCGCCTCTGACCTAAACCTGGTGTGCCCGGTTCTCAAGTTTGAACTGCCTCCAATCTTTTTTTAGGCATGCGCAATTGAGCGCCTCTGACCTAAACCTGGTGTGTGCGGTTCTCAAGTTTGAACCGCCTCCAGTCTTTTGTTAGGCATGAGCAATTGTGCGCCTCTGACCTAAACCTGGTGTGCACGGTTCTCAAGTTTGAACTGCCTCCAGTCTTTTCTTAGGCATGAGCAATTGAGTGCCTCTGACCTAAACCTGGTGTGCCCGGTTCTCAAGTTTGAACTGCCTCTAGTCTTTTCTTAGACATGCGCAATTGAGCGCCTCTGACCTAAACCTCGTGTGCCCGGTTCTCAAGTTTGAACTGCCTCCAGTCTTTTCTTAGGCACGCGCAATTGAGCGCCTCTAACATAAACCTGGTGTGCCCGGTACTCAACTTTGAACCGCCTCCAGTCTTTTCTTAGGCATGCGCAATTGAGCGCCTCTGACCTAAACCTGGTGTGCCCGGTTCTCAAGTTTGAACCGACTCCAGTCTTTTCGTAGGCATGCACAATTGAGCACCTCTGACCTTAACCTGGTGTGCCCGGTTCTCAAGTTTGAACCGCCTCTAGTCTTTTCTTAGGCATGCGCAATTGAGCGCCTCTGGCCTAAACCTGGTGTACCCGGTTCTCAAGTTTGAACCGCCTCCAGTCTTTTCTTAGGCATGCGCAATTGAGCGCCTCTGACCTAAACTAGGTGTGCCCAGTTCTTAAGTTTGAACCGATTCCAGTCTTTTCGTAGGCATGCACAATTGAGCACCTCTGACGTTAACCTGGTGTGCCCGGTTCTCAAGTTTGAACCGCCTCTAGTCTTTTCTTAGGCATGCGCAATTGAGCTCCTCTAGCCTAAACCTGGTGTGCCCGGTTCTCAAGTTTTAACTGCCTCCAGTCTTTTCTTATGCATGCGCAATTGAGCTCCTCTGGCCTAAACCTGGTGTACCCGGTTCTCAAGTTTGAACCGCCTCCAGTCTTTTCTTAGGCATGCGCAATTGAGCGCCTCTGACCTAAACCTGGTGCGCACGGTTATCAAGTTTGAACCGCCTCCAGTCTTTTCTTAGGCACGCGCAATTGAGCGCCTCTGACATAATCCTGGTGTGCCCGGTTCTCAACTTTCAACCGCCTGCAGTCTTTTGTTAGGCATGCGCAATTTAGCGCCTCTGACCTAAACCTGGTGTTCGCGGTTCTCAAGTTTGAACTGTCTCCAGTCTTTTCTTAGGCATGCACAATTGAGCGCCTCTGACCTAAACCTGGTTTGTCCGGTTCTCAAGTTTGAACCGCCTCCAGTCTTTTCTTAGGCATGCGCAATTGAGCACCTCTGACCTAAACCTGGTGTGCCCGGTTCTCAAGTTTGAACCACCTCCAGTCTTTTCTTAGGCATGCGCAATTGAGCGCCTCTGACCTAAACCTCGTGTGCCCGGTTCTCAAGTTTGAACGGCCTCCAGTCTTTTCTTAGGCATGCACAATTGACCGCCTTTGACCTAAACCTGGTGTGCCCGGTTCTCAAGTTTGAACCGCCTCCAGTCTTTTTTCTTAGGCATGCGCAATTGAGCGCCTCTGACCTAAACCTGGTGTGCCCGGTTCTCAAGTTTGAACCACCTCCAGTCTTTTCTTAGGCATGCGCAATTGAGCACCTCTGACCTAAACCTGGTGTGCCCGGTTCTCAAGTTTGAACCGCCTCCAGTCTTTTCTTAGGCATGCGCAATTGAGCGCCTCAGACATAAACCTGGTGTGCCCGGTTCTCAAGTTTGAACCGCCTCCAGTCTTTTCTTAGGCATGCGCAATTGAGCGCCTCTGACATAAACCTGGTGTGCCCGGTTCTCAAGTTTGAACCGCCTCCAGTCTTTTCTTAGGCATGCGCAATTGAGCCCCTCTGACTTAAACCTGGAGTGCCTGGTTCTCAAGTTTGAACCACCTCCAGTCTTTTCTTAGGCATGCGCAATTGAGCGCCTCTGTTCGTCGCAAAAGTTTCTTCGCTTCCTCCCATTGAATTATCTTAAATTACAATGAAAGTGAACAAGAGATAAAAAAGAACAAACGAGAGGATTTTATATTTCAATCTCTCTCTTTTACAATATTGTGGGATCTGTGGCGATGGGATCTGTCAAGCAGTTCCTTTGGACGATCGGTGCGTTGAAATCTTCTCTTTTAAAGATATCGGCCGAATATAGACGATCTTCTCTGGTTTTGATTCGTTCAAGGCTCTCTCGCGTAACTTGAACTTCTCAAGAACTCCAGAAAGAAGATGGTGACTTTCTCTGATCTTCACGAACTCAAGGCTTTGTGCGTAACTTGAGTTCTCCAAGATCTCAGAAGATGATCAGCAAAGGCTTCAAGGCTCTCTCGCGTACTTGAATTGCCAAAGGATCGATAGGAGACTTCCGATGCCCAAAAAAAAGAAGACCCTGATGATCAAAAGAAGATTGATCTTGTATATATTGATTCTCCTAAAGTCTCATCAAAGAGGGTATTTATAGACTTTAGTGGTTATGAGAGTTTCCGTAGGAATAGGAATAAAGAGTTCCATAGGAATAGGAATAGAGCTTTCCATAGGAATAAGAATAAAGATTTTTGTATTCATCAAGGATTCTAATCCAATATTTAATATTGATTTAAATCTCTTGATTTAGAATTCTGATTGGATTCAATTTGAGTATTGGATAAGATCAAATCTCAATCACAATCAATTTAGGATTATGATTGGACTCAATTTAGATATTTGGATAAGCCCAAATTATAATCTCAATCAATTTAGGATTCTGGTTATCTGCTCACGCGGAGATAATCTCATCAAAACGCGGAGCTAAGAAACCAGAACGCGGAGCTATTAAACATCTCCGCTTTTTACTCAAACGCGAGGCAAAAGTAGCCAAACACGGAGCTACTGAGTTAGCTCCGCGGTCTGTTGTGGAAAATCCTTTTAACTTAGAAATTTTCACTGCCAACAGAACCCCCTCCAAAGTTTTCAAAATGGCTTAGAACTTAGCAAATTTTGAAATACTTTGGATACTTAAACTGAAACGCGGAGTTAGAATACCAAGTCTCCTTCACGTTATGCTCGCCTACGCAGAGCTAATCAGCTTCACTTCATTTTCAGTTAAATGAGTAATTTCTTCATTAATTACTCCGAATTTCTGCGCCGAATACCAAGCAGCGGATCATCTATTTAAATAGAGCTCCTGGCTCCTCTTCTTCTTCATCGGGAGAGTTTGAAAACTCCAAAACTCTGGCAGTCGAGTGACTCGTGTCGACGAATGATCTTCAATTGATCTCCCCTTAACTCTCCATAGATTTTCATCATTAGGATGTCATTTTAGAGGAGTTTGGCTAGACGCACGTTGGCCGGCGTTAATGGCAGCGGCCGTGGAAGTAGACGCGACGGTGAACTAGTCTATGCAGCGTCTTCCGAAGGTAAAAAGCTTAACTCTTGGTCTTCTAAGAACCATTCTGAGATGTTTTGGCTCGGTTTAATCCGGCCAATTATTTGCTTTACCGACGAGATCTCCGTTCTCCGGCCGTAAGGCTTGAAGGTGAAGGAGAAGTCAGAGAGGAACTCTTATCTGTCTCTACGCGAAGTTATCGCGTCATCCCTGCGCTTGAAACGAAGGCTTATCTGACTAGCAGTCGTGATAAATCTGCGAGGCTATCTTTAATTAGCAGTCGCGATGAATTGCGAGGCTATCTTTGATTAGCAGTCGCTTCATGTCCCGAGGCTATGAAAGAGAAGGAAACAGCAGAGAGAAACTCTATCCTTCCTTTACGCGAAGTTATCGCGTCATCCTCGCGTTTAAAGCGCGAGGCTATTTCTTCAACTGTACGCGGAGTTTAGCTCCGCATTTTCATACTTAGAAGATTTTTCTGAATTTCTCGAACTCTTATTCTTCTTTTACAGTGAAGTGCTTGGACCGGATCCTTCTTGAAGAGGAGTGCATGTGGCTTTACCAGTCTTCGTCAGCAAAAGTAACTCTAAGGAAGCAAGAAGCATATGCTTTACAACATAGTCGCAGGTTTCAAGCCCTGGCTCCACTTGAAGGAGTTACAAGAACTTTGCGGCAGTCCATTAAGTTTTCTTGAGGATCATTTCTATTAGATGATCATGTAAGGGTTTGCAGCGCTTCAAATTCAACTTGTGCTTCATTTCAGATGACAGATCCTAGTTGACATTTGCAGAGATGATCTCTTGTATGTGAACCATGGAATTGAACTTCAACACCCCACGGAGGAATCTCGCCGTTAGGTTATTGATGAGTCAATGAATATGTAGAAGTTTTTGGGAGAGCTATAACTCCCTCTTCTCTTGTAATCTTTCTCTTTTATGAATAAAAGCAAATTATTTTCCTCTCTATCTGTCGGCTTCAAGAATCTTGCTTGCTCAACAAATAGATGGTTGATAATTCTGGTAAAATAATTTAAGACTCTTTTGCGTAACTTAGATCATTAATACCGATATGATCGGGTAAGGACCATCTAATTTCGGCAGAGGCGCCAAATCGCGCATGCCTAGTCTAAGTGCTCTCACGCGTAACTTGAACGGAGATAGGAATAATCCAAATCATACTGTCAGAGGTAAAAGCTTAAAATGACAGGTCCACGGGATTTTTAGCAAACCCCCAGCTATCAACGAATTTGATTAGCCTTTACCAATCGCTGTTTGCGTTGGGCTAGCCATACTATTCCCCTCAGTATGGTGAGTTGTCGAGAAATTGATTTTCTCTACCCTTTGCCTTTAATCAGCATTGGGTAGTTAACATCATACTTTTACCCCCAGTATGATAGGGTTTAACATCATACTTTTACCCCCAGTATGATAGGGTTGGCGAGGAACTTGATCTCCTCTTCTCTCAGCTTTAACAACATTGGGCAATTGATTTCATACTTTTACCTCCAGTATGATAGGGTTGGCGAGGAACTTAATCTCCTCTTCCCTCTGCTTTAACAGCATTGGGCAATAAATTTTTTATTTATAGCACCCAATTAGCCATCCCAATGGCTATTGAGAATAGCAGAGACATGATGTTTATCATCGTCAATATTTTCGGCACCCCTAGCCAAATCCGGCTGCTAGCCAATGAAGATGACTTTGTCACGGCTGTGGTTCGGAGCGTATCCAAGGAGCTAACTTGCAAGTGCGGGCTGCCCAATCTGGGTGTCGATGTTGACTTCTCTACTGGTACAGGGATCGCTCTGGCAGGAAACTCATTGGTTCCTACTACTAAAGTTGCCATATTTGCAGAAACTTTCTTCTATTCCTCTTTAAGTGTGAGAACTACGGCTTCTATCAATGCCTGAATTCGGTTTTTAAGAGGATAGCAATCCTTAGTTGGGTGCCCGACGTTTCGATGGTACAGGCAATAATTAGGATCGTTGGTTTTACCAACGTCTTCCGGTTTTCCATTTTCCGGAAGTTTTAGCAAACTCTTTCTGAGGAGGAGATGGAATAGAGTACCTGTCTGCTCCGTCTTGAATGTATAAGTTTTATCTTGTCGGGGCTTATTTTGGCCTGCACCTCTCGGATTCTGAGGTTTTGGTTTCGGATTTGTAACTGTCGCCATCACAGCCTTCCCTCTATTTTTAGGATTCTGTGGATATGGCCTGTTATTTGTAGAGTTTCTCGTGCCACGAGATTCCTTAATTCGACGAATTATATCTTCCGCCTGTTCTCCCTGCTTCAGTAGATCTTTCCAAGTTTTGAACTCTACAGCTCCCATTCTTATCAGCACGCCGATCCTGAAATTATGCTTACAGGTTTCCACCAGGGTTTCCTGGGTCATACCGTGTCGACAATACACAGACTTTTCCCTGAAGCGTTGAATAAAACTTTTAACCGTTTCTTCTTCTTCTTGTTTCGTTGCAAGGAGGGAATGAACCGATATTTCGGTATCATCCTCAAAGAAACGTGCCAAGAACTGTTTCTCGACGTCATACCAAGTATTTATGGTTCCCGGGGGCAACTGCATAAACCATGTAAAAGCAGGCCCTCGCAGGGTGCTCACAAATACTTTGGTCATTATGGGATCATTTCCCATTAGATGACCTGCCTGCGATAAAAAGTAATAGATATGCTGACTTGGGGACCCCTTCCCGTCATATGACTCCAATTTGAGGGTTTATATTTTTCTGGATAAAGGGCAAAGTCCCACTCAAGCGGATATGGCCTTGAAACCCCCGATTCTTTCAATTCTTTCTTGTGCATTAGGGCATCCAGTTGGCTTTGCAATTTCTCGATCTTTTCTCCATGAGGATCATGGAAAGAGTATTTGTCATCATCCTCATGCATCGAATAAGCCTTTTCTTCTTTAGTTTCTTCATTTGTCTTAGGTGGCGGTTCCGAAGAAATTTTAGCCTTATCGTCAGCTATCTTCTGGGTATTTTCGACCACTTTTAGAAGTATTAGTTTGAGGTCATTAATGGTCTTTTGCTGACCTCGAATCATCTGCACTTGGGCTTCCATCCTCTGGTCAATGTCATCGGACCTATCCATCATATGTGACGCTGATTTTCGTGGTCGGGAAGATGCACGAGATTTTGTGGAAGCTATAGCTGAGTTGTCGCTGTCATCATCATAAGAACCTTTTGAAAGTTTCTTATAATTTAGAGGAGCGACAGCACCTGATTTGAGTTGAGTAAGATGGTGAGATTGTTCATCATCTGCATCTGACTCGTATCTTTTTTCCAGGGCCTTCTTACCTTTACCGACCATATTTGAAGTCACAACTCTCCATTTTTTTAGGGGACTGGTTCTTGTTTTCTTAGTTGGGTCCTTGTCTGACTCGGATAATCGGTCAAACACTGATATCCTGCTCTTGCTGTAGCCACAGTTGTCCATTACAGCGGACACTGCTGTCATAAGCTGCTGGCAGTGACAAACAGGTTCAGCTTGAAGTTGCTCTATGCCTCTCTTTTTGGACAGATACTCCCTGAGATCAGCGCCTTTAGCTATGGAGTCATGAGATCCATCCGACTTTTGAGAGGGTCTAGGAACCCACTGAAGCTTCTTTGACTGATCAGCCCTGATTCTGTAGTCGGATTGATCCTCACAGAGCTTAGAAGTAGCCTCGCGTTTTATATTGTGGGCCTGAAGAATAGCTCCGCATTTAGTATCGCGAGCCTGAAGAGTAGCTTCGCATTTATCCATGCCAGCCTCGCGTTTTACGCTGGCTTGGCGTGTTTTTAGAAGTTTCTCTTCTGTAGTCTTAGCCTCGCGTGGAATAAAATTCCTATATGCTGGCTTACCCTTGTGGTTATCACAAGTCATAACTTCGCGTCTCGCGCGATTTCTACGACTGACAACAATTTGCCAATCATCTTCGCGTTCCTCGCGAGTATTAGATATCTTGGGTTTCTCACAAGTATTACTGGCCTCGCGTTTCTCGCTTGGTTCAATATCAGCCTCGCGTGGAAAATCACACGCTGGTTTTAATGAATTTTTATACTCGCATCTCTCGCGAGTGTTGGGTATTCTGCGACTAGCGCAACCCTTACTGGCTTCGCGTCTCTCGCTAGGCTCAGTAATAGCCTCGCGTGGAAAATCACACGCTGGTTTTGAAGAATTTTTATACTCGCGTCTCTCGCGAGTGTTGGGTATTCTGCGACTAGCGCAACCCTTACTGGCTTCGCGTCTCTCGCTAGGCTCAGTAATAGCCTCGCGTGGAAAATCACACGCTGGCTTTGAAGAATTTTTATACTCGCGTCTCTCGCGAGTGTTGGGTATTCTGCGACTAGCGCAACCCTTACTGGCTTCGCGTCTCTCGCTAGGCTCAGTAATAGCCTTGCATGGAAAATCACACACTGGCTTTTCCTTGCTTTTAAGGCAAGTTGTATCTTCGCGTTTAACGCGGTAGAGACTGGTCTCGCGGGTAGTGCGAGCTAGTTTGCGAGGGACCATAGCCTCACGTCCTCTAGAGTTAGCTCCGCGTCCAAGGCGGGCTTTGAGGGCTCTACGCCTCGCTCTCCGGTTCCTGTTCCGGAGTTGGATCCTGGTCAGTCCAGTCCCTAGGTCTTCTTTGGCAGTCAGAAGCTCATCCTCGGCTAGGATTTCTAGTGTGAACTCCGGCTCTATATCCGCAGTCTCCAAGGATCCCCGTCTCTCGGTGGATACCTTTCTACCCGTCACTCGGGCATTGGAGTACATACGGCGATAGTGCCGTGTCTCATCCAAGTCACCAGATCCGGAGGAGAGGAACTCCTCGTACTTCTGCTGGTCGATTTCAACGACCAGCGTGTCTACTTCGGATCCGATCAAGTCAACGTCCGATTGCGCCACAATCTCTTCATCAGTGAAAGAGACAGCTCCCACTGTGGTCGCCAGTTTGTTCGTCGCAAAAGTTTCTTCGCTTCCTCCCATTGAATTAACTTAAATTACAATGAAAGTGAACAAGAGATAAAAAAGAACAAACGAGAGGATTTTATATTTCAATCTCTCTTTTACAATATTGTGGGATCTGTGGCGATGGGATCTGTCAAGCAGTTTCTTTGGACGATCGGTACGTTGAAATCTTCTCTTTTAAAGATATCGGCCGAATATAGACGATCTTCTCTGGTTTTGATTCGTTCAAGGCTCTCTCGCGTAACTTGAACTTCTCAAGAACTCCAGAAAGAAGATGGTGACTTTCTCTGATCTTCATGAACTCAAGGCTCTGTGCGCAACTTGAGTTCTCCAAGATCTCAGAAGATGATCAGCAAAGGCTTCAAGGCTCTCTCACGTACTTGAATTGCCAAAGGATCGATAGGAGACTTCCGATGCCCAAAAAAAAGAAGACCCTAATGATCAAAAGAAGATTGATCTTGTATATATTGATTCTCCTAAAGTCTCCTCAAAGAGGGTATTTATAGACTTTAGTGGTTATGAGAGTTTCCGTAGGAATAGGAATAAAGAGTTCCATAGGAATAGGAATAGAGCTTTCCATAGGAATAAGAATAAAGATTTTTGTATTCATCAAGGATTCTAATCCAATATTTAATATTGATTTAAATCTCTTGATTTAGAATTCTAATTGGATTCAATTTGAGTATTGGATAAGATCAAATCTCAATCACAATCAATTTAGGATTATGATTGGACTCAATTTAGATATTTGGATAAGCCCAAATTATAATCTCAATCAATTTAGGATTCTGGTTATCTGCTCACGCGGAGATAATCTCATCAAAACGAGGAGCTAAGAAACCAGAATGCGGAGCTATTAAACATCTCCGCGTTTTACTCAAACGCGAGGCATAAGTAGCCAAACACGGAGCTACCGAGTTAGCTCCGCGGTCTGTTGTGGAAAATCCTTTTAACTTAGAAATTTTCACTGCCAATAGCCTCTGACCTAAACCTGGTGCGCCCGATTCTCAAGTTTGAACCGCCTCCAGTCTTTTCTTAGGCACGAGCAATTGAGCGCCTCTGACATAAACCTGGTGTGCCCGGTTCTCAACTTTGAACCGCCTCCAGTCTTTTCTTAGGCATGCGCAATTGAGCGCCTCTGACCTAAACCTGGTGTGCCCGGTTCTCAAGTGTGAACTGCCTCCAGTCTTTTCTTAGGCATGCGCAATTGAGCGCCTCTGACCTAAACCTGGTGTGCCCGGTTCTCAAGTGTGAACTGCCTCCAGTCTTTTCTTAGGCATGCGCAATTGAGCACCTCTGACCTAAACCTGGTGTGCCTGGTTCTCAAGTTTGAACCGCCTCCATTCTTTTCTTAGGCATGTGCAATTGAGCGCCTCTGTCATAAACCTGGTGTGCCCGGTTCTCAAGTTTGAACCGCCTCCAGTCTTTTCTTAGGCATGCGCAATTGAGCGCCTCTGACCTAAACCGGGAGTTCCTGGTTCTTAAGTTTGAACCGCTTCCAGTCTTTTCTTAGGCATGCGCAATTGAGCGCCTCTGACCTAAACCTAGTGTGCTCAGTTGTAAAGTTTGAACCGCCTCCAGTCTTTTCTTAGGCATGCGCAATTGAGCGCCTCTGGCCTAAACCTGGTGTGCCCGGTTCTCAAGTTTGAACCTCCTCCAGTCTTTTCTTAGGTATGCGCAATTGAGCGCCTTTGGCCTAAACCTGGTGTGCCCGGTTCTCAAGTTTGGACAAGTCCTTCTTGGGCTTTGTTGTAAGGATCAAGATTCTTTGTAACTGCCTCACCCTTTGGGATTGGGGTCACTCCTGCGGGGAACTCGTGGGTTCCGACCACTATGGTTGCCATATTGGCAGTGACCTTCTTCTGCTCTTCCTTAAGCGTCAGAACCCCAGCTTCTATTAGTGCTTGGATTCTGTTCTTAAGGGGAAAACAATCCCTGGTAGGGTGCCCAACATTCCGGTGATAAAGACAGTAATTTGGGTCTTTAGTCTTACCCGCATCTTCTGGCTTCTTATTCTCCGGAAGTTTTAGCATTCCCTTCTTTTGGAGCAGGTGAAAGAGGACTGGTGTCTGTTCAGCTTTGAAAGTGTAATTCCTTTCTTGCTGCGGTCTAATTTGCCTTGACCCTCATTGACCTTGAGATTTCGGTTCTGGCAGAGGACTGGTTTTCTGAGGAGCAGTTTCTGATGACATTACTGCTTTCCCTTTATTCTTGTTGCTGTTGTTTTTGGTATATGATTTACTACCCCCAACACTTCTTGGCCCGCGGGACTCTTCAACTCGGCGAATCAAGTTTTCAGTTTGCTCTCCTTGTTTGAGCAGGTCCCTCCACGTCTTAGACTCTACGACCCCCATTTTGAGGAGCACATTGGTCTTAAGGTTGTGTCGACATGTCTTGACTAGAGTTTCCTGGATCATTCTGTGTTTACAATGTACGGACTTCTCCCGGAACCTTTCTATGAAATCTTTAACCGCTTCTTGTTCCCCCTGCCTAGTTGCAAGGAGGGAATGAACCGTTATCTCGGTGTCATCCTCGAAGAAACGTGAGAGAAATGATTTCTCAACATCTAACCAGGTATTGATAGTACCTGGGGGCAGCTGCATGAACCAAGTAAAGGCAGGCCCTCGCAAAGTACTTGCGAATACTTTGGTCATGATGGGATCATTACCCATTAAGTGTCCTGCTTGGGACAAGAAATAATAGATGTGCTGACTGGGCGATCCCTTCCCGTCATAGGGCTCCAACTTGAGCGGCTTATACTTTGGAGGATAGGGTACCACATCCCATTCTGCTGGATATGGTCTAGAGACTCCTGACTCCTTCAACTCTTTTTTACGCATCAAGGCTTCGAGTTGATTCTGTAACTTTTCAAGCTTTTCTTCATGCGGATCATGGAAGGAAAATCTATCTTCTTCCTCATGCATCGAGTGGGCTTTCTCCTCCTGTTCTTCTTCATTTGGAGTCATCTTGCCTTGTCTAGCATTATCTTCAACAACTTTTAAAAGTAGCATCTTAAGGTCTTCAATCGTTTTCTGTTGCTCTCGAATTATTCTTTCTTGAGTGATTGATATCACCAGATTTATCTGCCATGTGCGATGCTGACTTCTGCAGTCGAGATGATGCAGAGGACGGAGGCGAGGCTATAGCGGAATTATCGTTGTCCTCGTCGTAAGAACCCCCTGCGAGCTTTTTATAGTTTCGGGGCGGAATGGCTCCTGATCTCAGTCGAGTAACACGATGAAGTTCATCATCGTTCGATTCTGAATCATCATCCGTCTCTACAATTTTCTTCCCTTTTCCTACCATGTTGGAAGTTACAGCTCTCCCTTGTTTCAGGGGAGTGATTCTTGTCTTCTTAGTAGGATTCTGGTTTGACTCATTTAATCGGTCGAACACAGATATCCTGTTCTTGCTGCAGCCACAGTTATTCATCACGGCTGATACTGTTGTCATGAGTTGCTGGCAATGGCAACTATGTTCAACTTGAAGTTGATCTATACCTCTCTTCTTAGAAAGATGCTCCCTGAGGTCAGTGCCTCTAGACATGAAATCAAGAGGTCCATTCAACTCTTGAGAGTGTTTAGGAATCCACTGAAGCTTCTTTGATTGATCAACCCTGGCTCTGGGGTCGGACTGATCCTCGCGTGGCTTAGGAATAGCCTCGCGTTTCACATTGCGGACCTGAAGAATAGCTCCGCGCTTATCCACACTAGCCTCGCGTTTCTCGCTGGCTTGGTGTGTCCTTGGAAGTTTAGCTTCTGGAATAATAGCCCCGCGTGAAGGGAAGTTCTTGCACGCTGGCTTATCTTTGCGATTAACGCAGATCATAGCTTCGCGCTTAGCGCGGTTTTTACGACTGACAACTATCTGCCAATCATCCTCACGTTCCTTGCGGGTGTCAGAAGTCTTGCGTTTATTGCAAGTATCACTGGCTTCGCGTCTCTCGCTAGGCACAGTAATAGCCCCGCGTGGAGAATCACACGCTGGCTTTGAATAATTTTTATACTTGCGTAACTCATGAGTGTTGGGTATTCTGCGACTAGCACAACCCTTACTGGCTTTGCGTCTCTCGCTAGGCACAGTAATAGCCTCGCGTGGAGAATCACACGCTGGCTTGGAATAATTTTTATACTCGCGTAACTCGCGAGTGTTGGGTATTCTGCGACTAGCGCAACCCTTACTGGTTTTGCGTCTCTAGCTAGGCACAGTAATAGCCCTGCGTGGAGAATCACACGCTGGCTTGGAATAATTTTTATACTCGCGTAACTCGCGAGTGTCAGGAATTTTGCGTAACTCGCCAGTATTACCAGCCTCGCGTGGAAAATCACACGCTGGCTTTTCCTTGCTTTTAAGGCAAGTTGTATCTTCGCGTTTAACGCGGTAGAGATTGGTCTCGCGGGTAGCGCGAGCCAATTTGCGAGCGACCATAGCCTCGCGTCCTCTAGAGTTAGCTCCATGTCCAAGGCGGGCTTTGAGGGCTCTACGCCTCGCTCTCCGGTTCCTGTTCCGGAGTTGGGTCCTGGTCAATCCAGTTCCCATGTCTTCTTCGGCAATCGGAAGCTCTTCCTCGGTTAGGATTTCTTGTGTGGACTCCGGCGTTATAACCGTAGTCTCCAAGGATCCCCGTCTCTCGGTGGATACCTTTCTACCCGTCACTCGGGCATTGGAGTACATACGGCGATAGTGCTGTGTCTCATCCAAGTCACCTGATCCGGAGGAGAGGAACTCCTCGTACTTCTGCTGGTCGATTTCAACGACCAGCGTGTCTACTTCGGATCCGATCAAGTCAACGTCCGATTGCGCCACAATCTCTTCATCAGTGAAAGAGATGGCTCCCACTGTGGTCGCCAGTTTGTTCGTCGCAAAAGTTTCTTCGCTTCCCTCCATTGAATTAACTTAAATTACAATAGAAGTGAACAAGATATAAAAAGAACAAACGAGAGGATTTTATAGTTCAATCTCTCTCTTTTACAATAGTTGTGGGATCTGTGGCGATGGGATCTGTCAAGCAGTTCCTTTGGACGATCGGTACGTTGAGATCTTCTCTTTTAAAGATATCGGCCGAACATAGACGATCTTCTCTGGTTTTGATTCGTTCAAGGCTCTCTCGCGTAACTCGAACTTCTCAAGAACTCCAGAAAGAAGATGGTGGTTTTTTCTAATCTTCACGAACTCAAGGCTCTGTGCGTAACTTGAATTCTCCAAGATTTCAGAAGATGATCAGCAAAGGCTTCAAGGCTTTCTCGCGTACTTGAATTGCCAAAGGATCGATAGAAGGCTTCCGATGCCCAAAAGAAGAAGAAGCTCCCTGATCTCTGGTTTTGATTAGTTCAAGGCTCTCAAGCGTACTTGAATTTTACCAAAACTTCCAAAAGATCCAAAAGAGAGCCCTTTTTCAGGGTTTCACCAGGAAAGTATTTATAGCCCCAGGTTAATGCAAGAGTTTCTATCTAAATAGAACTCGCATTCGTCAAGGATTCCAATCAAATATCTTAGTTTTGATGGAATTCTGATTAGACTTGATTCAGGTATCATAATCTCAATCAATTTGAGATTTTGGTTATCTGCTTACGCGGAGCTTTAATCGCATCAAAACGCGATGCTAAATAACCAAAAAAAAAAAAAAACGTGGAGCTAACGCGGAGCTATTGATCATCTCCGCGTTTTACTCAAACGCGAGGCTAATATAAGCCAGACTGCGGAATCAACGCGGAGCTATTAAACATCTCCGCGTTTTATTCAAACGCAGGGTTAATGTAACCAAACGCGGGGCTATTGAATTAGCTCCGCGTTCTGTTGTGGAAAATTCTTTTAACTTAGAAATTTTCACTGCCAACAGTGATAAAGACAGTAATTGGGGTCTTTAGTCTTACCCGCATCTTCTGGCTTCTTATTCTCCGGAAGTTTTAGCATTCCTTTCTTCTGGAGCAGGTGAAAGAGGATATGTGTCTGTTCCGCCTTGAAAGTGTAATTCCTTTCTTGTTGCGGTCTGATTTGCCTTGATCCTCGCTGTCCTTGAGGCTTTGGCTCTGGCGGAGGACCGGTTTTCTGAGGAGCAGCTTCTGACGACATGACTGCTTTCCCTTTATTCTTATTGTTGTTGTTTTGGGTATATGGCTTACTACCCCCAGCGTTTCTTGATCCGCGGGATTCCTCGACTCGGCGAATCAAGTCTTCAGCTTGCTCTCCTTGTTTGAGCAGGTCCCTCCACGTCTTAGACTCTACGGCCCCCATTTTGAGGAGTACATTGGTCTTAAGGTTGTGTCGACAGGTCTCGACTAGAGTTTCCTGGATCATTCTGTATTTACAATGTACGGACTTCTCCCGGAACCTTTCTATGAAATCTTTAACCGTTTCTTGTTCTCCTTGCCTAGTTGCAAGGAGGGAATGAATCGTAATCTCGGTGTCATCCTCGAAGAAACGTGAGAGAAATAATTTCTCAACATCTAACCAGGTATTAATAGTACCTGGGGGCAACTGCATGAACCAAGTAAAGGCGGGCCCTCGCAAAATACTTGCAAATACTTTGGTCATGATGGGATCATTACCCATTAAGTGTCCTGCTTGGGACAAAAAGTAATATATATGCTGACTGGGCGATCCCTTCCCGTCGTACGGCTCTAACTTGAGCGGCTTATACTTTGGTGGGTAAGGTATCATATCCCATTCAGGAGGATACGGTCTAGAGACCCCAGCTTCTTTCAACTCCTTTTTACGCATTAAAGCTTCGAGTTGACTCTGCAGCTTTTCTATCTTTTCGCCATGCGGATCATGGAAAGAAAATCTATCCTCTTCCTCATGCATCGAGTGGGCTTTCTCTTCCTGTTCTTCTTCATTCAGAGTTTCTTTGCCCTTTTTGGTGTTATCTTCAACAAACCTCGATAGCATGACTTTGAGTCCTTCAATCATCTTTTACTGCTCTCGAATCATCTTTTCTTGAGCTTCAAATCTCTGATTGATATCGTCAGACTTATCTGCCATATGCGATGCTGACTTCTGTAGTCGAGACGATATAGAGGATGGAGGCGAGGCTATAGCGGAATTATCGCTGTCCTCGTCGTAAGAACCCCCTGCAAGCTTCTTATAATTTCGGGGCGGGACGGCTCCTGATCTTAGTCGAGTAACACGATGAGGTTCTTCATCGCTCGATTCTGAATCATCATCCGTCTCTACAATTTTCTTCCTTTTTCCCACCATGTTGGAAGTTACAGCCCTCCATTGTTTCAGGGAAGTGGTTCTTGTCTTCTTAACAGGATTCTGGTTTGATTCGTTTAATCGGTCGAACACAGATATCCTGTTCTTGCTACAGTCACAGTTGTCCATCACGGCTGATACTGCTGTCACAAGTTGCTGGCAATGGCAAATATGTTCAACTTGAAGTTGGTCTATGCCTCTCTTCTTAGAGAGATGTTCCCTGAGGTCAGTGCCTCTAGCCATGGAATCAAGAGGTCCATTCAACTCTTGAAAATGTTTAGGAATCCACTGAAGCTTCTTTGATTGATCAACCCTGACTTTGGGGTCGGACTGATCCTTGCGCGGCTTAGGAATAGCCTCGCGTTTCACATTACGGGCCTGAAGAATAGCTCCGCGCTTATCCACACTAGCCTCGCGTTTCTCGCTGGCTTGGTGTGTCTTTGGAAGTTTAGCTTCTGGAATAATAGCCCCACATGAAGGGAAGCTCTTGCGCGCTGGCTTATCTTTGCGATTAACGCAGATCATAGCTTCGCGCTTAGCGCGGTTTTTACGACTGACAACTATCTGCCAATCATCCTCACGTTCCTTGTGGGTGTCAGAAGTCTTGCGTTTATTGCAAGTATCACTGGCTTCGTGTCTCTCGCTAGGCACAGTAATAGTCTCGCGTGGAGAATCACACGCTGGCTTTGAATAATTTTTATACTCGCGTAACTCGCGAGTGTTGGGTATTCTGCGACCAGCGCAACCCTTACTGGCTTCGCATCTCTCGCTAGGCACAGTAATAGCCTCGTGTGGAGAATCACACGCTGGCTTTGAATAATTTTTATACTCGCATAACTCGCGAGTGTTGGGTATTCTGCGACTAGCGCAACCCTTACTGGCTTCGCGTCTCTCGCTAGGCACAGTAATAGCCTCGCGTGGAGAATCACACGTTGGCTTTGAATAATTTTTATACTCGCGAAACTCGCGAGTGTCAGGAATCTTGCATAACTCGCCAGTATTACCAGCCTCGCGTGAAAAATCACACGCTGGCTTTTCCTTGCTTTTAAGGCAAGTTGTATCTTCGCATTTAACACGGTAGAGATTGGTCTCGCGGGTAGCGCGAGCCAGTTTGCGAGGGACCATAGCCTCGCGTCCTCTAGAGTTAGCTCCGCGTCCAAGGCGGGCTTTGAGGGCTCTACGCCTCGCTCTCCGGTTCTTGTTCCGGAGTTGGGTCCTGGTCAGTCCAGTTCCCAAGTCTTCTTTGGCAATCGGAAGCTCATCCTCGGCTAGGATTTCTTGTGTGAACTCCGGCTCTATAGCCGCAGTCTCCAAGGATCCCCGTCTCTCGGTGAATACCTTTCTACCCGTCACTCGGGCATTGGAGTACATGCGACGATAGTGCCGTGTCTCATCCAAGTCACCTGATCCGGAGGAGAGGAACTCCTCGTACTTCTGCTGGTCGATTTCAACGACCAGCGTGTCTACTTCGGATCCGATCAAGTCAACGTCCGATTGCGCCACAATCTCTTCATCAGTGAAAGAGACGGCTCCCACTGGGGTCGCCAGTTTGTTCGTCGCAAAATTTCCTTCGCTTCCTTCCATTGAACACATCTTAGATTACAACGGAAGTGAACAAGATATATAAAGAGAACAAACGAGAGGATTTTATAATTCAATCTCTCTTTTACAATAGTTTCGTGGGATCTGTGGCGATGGGATCTATAGTAGTTCCTTTGGACGATCGGTACGTTGAAATCTTCTCTTTTAAAGATATCGGCCGATTATAAACGATCTTCTCTGGTTTTGATTTGCTCAAGGCTCTCTCGCGTAACTCGAACTTCTCAAGAACTCCAGAAAGAAAATGGTGATTTTCTCTGATCTTCACGAACTCAAGGCTCTGTGCGTAACTTGAATTCTCCAAGATTTCAGAAAAATATCTTAATTGCCGGAAAAGAAGATGATCATCAAAGGCTTCAAGGCTCGCTCGCGTACTTGAATTGCCAAAGGATCGATAGGAGACTTCAGATGCCAAAAAGAAGACACTTAGGGTTTCACCCGGAAGGTATTTATAGCCCCAGGTTAATGCAAGAGTTTCTATCTAAATAGAACTCGCATTCATCAAGGATTCCAATCAAATATCTTAGTTTTGATGGAATTCTGATTAGACTTGATTCGGGTATTTGGATAAGCCCAAAATCATAATCTCAATCAATTTGAGATTCTGGTTATCTGCTTACGCGGAGCTTTAATCGCATCAAAACGCGACGCTAAATAACCAAAACGCGGAGCTAACGAGGAGCTATTGATCATCTCCGCGTTTTACTCAAATGCGAGGCTAATACAAGCCAAACTGCGGAATCAACGCGGAGCTATTAAACATCTCCGCGTTTTATTCAAACGCAGGGTTAATGTAACCAAAACACGGGGCTATTGAATTAGCTCCGCGTTCTGTTGTGGAAAATCCTTTTAACTTAGAAATTTTCACTGCCAACATATATATTGGCCGTATCCTTGTATTCTATGGTTTTATGCAGTAGTTAATGTAGATTAGGATTTAGTTTGTACTTGTCTTTCATTAATAAAATTAAGGTTTTGCTAAAGGGGTGGCGGCCACAATACCGTGCTCCAGAGGTAAGCCATTGCTTGTAATTCTTTATTTGCTTTTTAGATAGATTTAATTGCTTTCTAGTATAGATTTATTTGCTTTCTAGATTAGATTTTATTGCTTTCTAGAATCATGTGTAGCTAATTAGTTTAGCTCTAGGATGTAGATGAAGTTAGGATCCACCATGTAATTGCTTTCTAATATTTTTCTTCTTAAACAAAATAATAAAGATATGATTTTTCTATAAAAAAGATTAAAATACAAGAACTCGAAGATTAGGACTTTGATAGGTTATACTTGAATTAGGTTTCTTGATAGCCTATGCTTAGTTAGGGTTTAGGGTTGTTGATTTTATCTTTTTTATTGAATTATCTAAAGATTTAGTTTGTCTTTATGAAAAGTAGTATTTTTGATGAGTTATACTTACACACCACTTGATAGCTCATACTTAGGGCACTTTCAATAAAGATTAAACTAAAAGATCACCCTTTTATGAAAGAAGAAGATAATAGAAGTAAGAATATGGTTGGAAACTAGTGGATTTTAGATCCTAGGCTATTTAGATTAACTCAACTTCAAACTAGAATTTTTGGTTAGTCCGTTAGACTAAGAAAAGAGTAAGAAATAGCAAAACACTTTAGATTCCTGTGGGACGACCTGTACAGCGCTACACCGATACTGTGCGCTTGCAGTAAATATCACATCAAGTTTTTGGCGCCGTTGCCGGGGATCGACGGTGTTTTTCTTGCTTTTTCTAACGTTTTACGGGATTAACAGTGTGTGTTGAGTGTGCAGAGACTAGAAAGTACTAATACAGGAAACGAAACAAAACAAGCTAAGCGTGTTGAGTTTACGACAAAAAGTAGAGAACCAAATTCTCTCTTTTGGCCGCTAATTAGCGGTATATACCGCTATTTGGCGGTACTTAAGGAACGAAGTGCCCCAAAATTTTCCTGATATCTGTATTTCATATCTCTGGTTCACTAAAAAAATACAAAAAAATTAATCTTTTATTTTTATTTCTTTTCCATCTCTCCCCCTCTCCACCTTTTTCAAAAAAAAAATATTTAAAAATAATGTTTCAAAATCAAACTGGTTGCTATTATTGTCGTGATCCATATCTTAATTATTATCAGTGTCCATGGATAGGAAGTTCGCTAGGACTAGATCATAATCAAATTCACAACACATATAATAAACCTACGAGCACTTCTTATACACAAAATTACAATTATGAATGGATGAATAATTCTAATTTTGTATATAATCAAGAGCTATACCAAGAGAGTCCTCCGTCTGATCTTTTCTTTATGGACTATTCATCTTCATATTCTACTTTCAATCATGAACAAGATATTCAATTGAACATGTTAGATGAAAGATTAAAAAGATTAGAAGCAAAATATGCATGTCATGAGAATTTACCTACAACCACTTCATATCTGTCATCAAATATATATACAGATCCATCATATCCACTTTCAAATTTCACTCATAATCTCGAGATGCAATCATTTGAAGAAAATAAGGAAATTTACAATCATGAATCTGAGGAACGAAAACGTAGAATTGAGGAAGGTATAGAAGGTTTGCTAAAATCATCCTCTCAAAATTCATCCTCTAAAACTGCAGTTTGTATGGAAGATTTTCTCAAAGCGATTTCTCAAGCTAAACTTTTTGGAGATCAACCATCTAATAGTTTAAACATATCTAACTCTAACGAGCAATCACTCCAGTCATCTTCTGAAGTAGATATGATTCAAAATGAATTAAATAGTTTTGTGCATGATGAGTCATTAATTCAACATTATGATCAACCTATTTTAGACTATTGTGAAAATAATTATGATGAAACTGGTGATAAAGAAAATATTTTTCTTGATGATTTATCTCATGGTGAGTTTGCTAGTGACACATTATCATTTGATTCTTTTGATGGAAATTGTGAAGAAATTTGTGAAGAATAATTTTTATCCCTTCATAATAACTTGACTAATGATAAGTCCACTAGTATGGCATTTTCTTTTGAGAATTTTTATGACAAGTTTGAAGAAAATTTGCATGACAAGCAAAAAATATTAGAAGAATGGAAGGAACTACAAAAAGAAGGGATCATGATACATGATGATATGAAAGAGTCCTCCAAAATCGAGATCATGATTCTGCAATATCAAAGTGAGTATATTATTTTACAAGTTGATAAAACCAAAATACTTACTGCTATGAAAGATACTCGTAGGTCAAATATCGACGATAAAGGTACGATTTCCAACTTTAAAATTTTATTATTGAATAAAAAAAGAAAGGTAGAAATAAATTGAGAAAAATAAAAAACAAGATGGAGAGATTAAATGCAAAACTGACAAAAAGGCTAAGTTCATCCATATCAAAACATAAAAGGACACATTATGAGAGTGGAAAGCGATCAAGAGGTCGTAACCGTTTGAATTTTCTAATAAGTGTATAATATTTGTATAATAGTTTTCTTTTCTTTTTTTTTTTTTTATTTTACCACTCTTGGTTTGTGTATGAGCGCATATACGAGTCTAGGTGTGGGGGAATGAGTTAGGATATTTTCTTCATATTTTTCTAGGATTTTTAATTTTTTTTAGATTCTTTATTTTTTTGATTTTTGGGCTTCTATATTTTACACTTTGGGTAGTTTTAGGGTAACTAACTGAAAAAAATATAACTGAGAAAAATAAAAAAAAACTGAAAAGAAAAATAAATTAAAAAAATTATGTATTTTTATCAATAGATCAACCTAATTACAAATAAAGGAACGAATTTAGATTTGAAATTGGATAAGAGAGTAGATTGGATGATACACTTTAAATTTTATGAAAAAGATTAAAATCTGAAAAATAAATACCGCCAACAGTAGTTTGAGACAAGTATACATATATTTTTCACTTCATAATAGTTTATTAGGTTAAGGACAAAGATGATAACGATTGAGTAATTCTTCTCTTTCTAAATAAAAAAAAGAAAAAAGAAAAAAAAGAAAAGAAAAAAGTGAGAATAAAATAATGGGGTGAGCCTGGTATTAAGGCAATAGTATCGAGAGTGATAAAATAATGGGGTGCGCCTGGTATTAAGGCAATAGGTTCAAGAGTGAAAAAAAGAGTATAATCCAAATAATCGGGTACTTTGCGCCTAAGCAAGCGTGAATATTCGCATGAAAGGTGAAATATTCTAAAAAAAAGAAAAAGAAAAAAAGGGAGTATGAACCGAGTAATCGGGTACGTTGCGCCTAAGTAAGTGTAAATATTCGCATGAAAGATGAAATATTCTTTAAAAAATTTAAAAAAAGAAAAAAATAAAAAAAAGAGAAAAAAAAAGAAAATTGTTATGAGGGAAGAGATAAATCATGAGTTAGAGTTGGAGTCCAAAACCGAAATAGACTATCACACATGCACGTAGATGTATAGGAGCCAATAGATTATCTGTTAGTGGGTATTGAAAGAAAGGATTTAAATTTTTGATTAGAATGATAAGTGTATTTGATATGATGCTCGATTTGAAAATTGATAATCTAAATGCGTTCTTGAGTTTGTATATTAGTGAGATTAATTGATGAAAATATCATAAAAAAATTCTTTCTTTTGTACAAAATTTTTATTTTTCTTGATTTTCGGTTATCCTTATGTTTCTTTTCTTTATTCCTTAATCTATTTTTTTCATGAATTTTGTGGGTATATTCACTGCAAACCCTCACGAGACGCAACTCGTCCACTAGGGTAACCTAGGAGTTTAAAGGCTTGTTGCACGTGCTAAGTGCAATCGCGATTCCTGCGAAAGTGAGTTAGGATTTTTATTTTTCTTTTTACGTTTAGGTTTTCCTCAAGAACTAGCAAAAAATAGGTGTGGGGGTGCCTCCTTTTCCCTAGCAAGTAGATAGGCTTTCGGAAATAGCAATTTTAAAGGGATTTGAGAGCACCATCTGTCATGCCAAAATGCTATATTTTTTCCATTACCCAGTTTAAACTCCAAGCTTGGCCAGGTAATAATTCGTGACATCATAACCCCTTTCCAAAATCCAGAGGTATTGTTTAAGCTTCGAGAAACCCAGGTAGCCACCCTAGGACAATATTTTTTTGTCACCAATTTTTGAAAAGACCTTGAGGCCGAGAGATTAAGTGCCACCACCATTTTGCCATTAACGACAAATTAAAATTTTTTAAATCCATTACACCAAGGCCTCCTGCTTTCTTAGGTCTACAGATTTGTTCCCATGAGATCCAGTGGTATTTCTTAGACTGGCTTGCACTATTCCACATAAAATTCTTCCTTATACTGTCTATTTTTGTTCTCACCCATCCCGGCAATAAAAAGGACATATAATACAAAGGTAATGTGGATAATACCGAATTAAGTAGCACCCTCCCTCCCAAGGAGAGAAAGTTACTTCTCCATCCTTCCAGTCTCTTTTCAAAGGCATCAAGTAAAGGGCTCCAGTCTTGCTTAGAGAGTTTACCTGGTTTGATGGGGATGCCCAAGTATTTAATTGGAAACTCCTCCTCTACACAACCAAGAATTTCTAATATAAAAGCATGTGAGAGATTTTTTGGTCCCAAGTTAATGAGTGCACTCTTGGAAAAGTTAATTCGGAGACCTGACCAAGCTTGAAAGTAACATAGCAACCACTTAGTGTATATAGCCTCCCTAATGCTACCCTCTCCAAATATGAGTGTGTCATCTGCATTTTGAAGATTGGTGATGGGGATAGACGGGGCCCCAGCAAGGCCGTGTATCAAACCTGCATTTGCCATCTTTCTACACATTTCATTTAGACCATCCGCAACTAGGACAAAGAGTAGTGGAGATAGGGGATCACCCTGACGAAGACCACGTCTCAGTAATATCTCTTTGCCGACTTCTCCATTAACTATAATCTGTGTTTTGGCTGATTACAGCCGCTTTCCAATCCAAGAAATCCATCTTGCTCCAAATCCCCGCATTCGTAGAATCTCAAGTAGGCAGTCCCAATCAACCATATCATAGGCCTTTTCAAAATCCAATTTGAGAAGGAAGCCGCCCATCTTAAGTCTCTTACAATAGTGAATTACCTCATATGCTGTCGTAACCCCTTCCAAAATATTTCTACCTGTAAGAAATCCGGTCTGATAATCTTCTATCATCACCTGAAGTTTTTCTACAATACGGTTAGCTAACAGCTTGGAGATAATTTTGATAGTGTTGTTTAACAAAGCAATTGGCCTATAATCCCCAATATGATCTGCCAGTTCCTTCTTGCGGATCAAAGTGACTCAAGAATAGTTGATCCTATCAAGTCATGCCTCGCCCATATAGACCTCATTAAGCATCCACTTTAGATTATCTTTCACCTCCTGCCAGAAAATCCTATAGAAAAATAGAGGGAATCCATTCGGGCCAGGAGCCTTGTCAGGGCCCAAATCCCAAACAGCATTCTTAATTTCCTCTCCCGAAATTCTTCCTCTAACTCCAATAAATTTGGAGTGACGACCCAGCCACCCTCTTTCATTTTAAGTCTGAATGGATATGTACTTCCAAGTAGTTGCCTAAAATGATGGTAGGCATGATCTTGAATCTGCGGACCCTGTATTTTGCCTCTATCCGTCTTGAGAAAGTGTATTTTATTGCTTTTAAATCTCATAGAGGCATATTTGCGGAAAAAAGCAGTATTGGCATCTCTCTCTTTTAACCATTTACAACAGGTCCGTTGTTTCCACATTAATTTCTCCCTTCTATATATCTATTCCAAAGATCTCCTCAAACTCAATAATCTAGAATTTTCCTCCATATCTAGTTGTCTCACTTCTTCCTGTTTTTCTAACAGCTCCATTTGACATAAAATCTCCTCTTTGTGTTCCCTTGATTGTAGTCTATATCTCTTTTCCCATCTCCATAAAAGTCTTCGAATACGTCGCAATTTTATGCAGATGTTACTGGTGGCATCCCTTGCTGAAGTTGGATGAGACCAACTATCCTTAATTAGGTTGTGAACCTCCATGTGATCCAGCCACCATTTTTCAAACCGAAATCTTCGTAATACTTTTATCCCCTCTCTCGAGTTTAGACAAATTGGGACATGATCGGAAGTTGGACGCTGAAACGATCTGAATTCTGCTAATGGGAACTTGTCGTCCCATTTATTACAAACTAGAACTCTATCTAATCTTGCCAGATTAGGATCTTCTCTCATATCCGACCAAGTGAAAAGACGACTACCAAGAGGTAAATCAAAGAGTCCAAGTTGGGCAATGACCTGATTAAAAGCTTTCCAGTCCCGAGGATTACGATCTATCCCCTTTCTCTCATGGACAAATCTGGTAATGTTAAAATCTCCCCCTATGACCCATGGACTATCCCATTTATCTTTGATACTCCTAATCTCCTCCCAAAAGCTAGTGCGCAGTTGGGTATCGTTAGGACCATATACTGATGTGACTGTTTGCACCCAGCCATCAGAAACTCTCTTCACATTGATGGAGAGGGAAAACTCTCCCTCACAAACATCTAAAATGATAAATTTGTTACTCACTCCAATGATAATCCCACCCGAAGCACCCCTAGAATTTTTCACTATAAATGAAAAGGAGTCATTTGGACCAAGAGCTCTAAGTTCCCTGTGGCTCGGGTCTGTGAGTTTAGTCTCTTCAAGACAAACTATATCAATCTTATTGATACGAATGACTTCCGCCACTATATATCGTTTTGATGGGTTACCCAAACCATGGACATTCAAAATAAACAATTAATTAAGCAAATTCTACCTACCTCTCCACAATATAGGGGGTGAAGTCAGTTCACCCTCCTAGAGGACTCTTCCCCTCCGCAAGCTTCTATAGCTCTTAGTTGTCATAAATTGTGCTTGTGTTCAGTGTCGGTTACCCCCATATTAATTTCACAAGTTTGAGCTAAAGATAATAACAGGTCATCCGGAATTAAACTTAGAATATTAAGGCTAGATGTACCTGTTGTTAAATCAGTGATGAGGGCCTTACGTCGTGATGCTGAGCCTGCAACTTGGCCAAACTGATATAGCTGTCCCCCCTCTTTTCTTCCAGTTGCCTGATTCGTCTAGATGGGGTAATGACAGGAGGGGCCTATCTAATCACTGAGCTCTCCACTTCTTCTATGGGTGCCATCAGTTGTGAATCCCTAACAAGATCTATTTCCTCAATAGTAAGCTCCAGAGCCTCTTTCGGTAACTTCACAGGGATATTCTGGATATCTTGTAGTTCAACCCCTGGGGTTTGGATTGCAGACTGGGGGAGACTAGTTGTTGACTTTGTAACGAGCTTATTCTTATCCCGAATACGCTTCGGAAGGCGGGAAGCCTATCTTCTACGAAGTCTTGGGGGGCCTTTACTCTATTCTCCTCGCATTACATTTTCTAGTAATTTTGCTATAGTATCGTGAGCAAAATCCTTGTCAAAGTTCCGTAGATTAGAAAATAAGCCCATAAAATCCATCTGATTTTTCTCTGGGCACTCTTCCTCATGAGGATTAGTTAGGGATAATTGTGGGTCTTCTTTCATTGGATTACAAGAGTGGGCTGGATCCACAGTTTTTAACCCGGACCCACTACCTTCCCCCGGAGGCTCATTAGCCCCAAATTCGGGAACACCAAACGAGGCTGGGGTGTTGGGTTTAGAGCTCAATAAATGACCCTTTCCCTTTTGCTTCCCTGCCGCCGCCTCGTTCGGTTCACTTTCTTCGCCCATGTTCATCTTCTTTCCTCTTCCTTCTCCCTGGAAATCTTCCGCTCTGTCCCACTGCGAAAGATCAAGGATCAGTCTTCCCTTTTCATCCTGACAATTAATGCCAAGGTTGGATCCCTGTGTAGAACAATAAAAATAGTCCGGATCCAAAATCCAAGTTCGAATCCAAAATCTGAGTTCGAATCCGAGTCCGGATCTAAAATTCAAGTCCGAGTCTGAGCCCGGATCAAAAATCTGAGTCCAAGTCTGAGTTCGGATCTAAAATTCGAGGTCCAAATCTGAGTTCGGATCCGAAATCCGAGTCCGAGTCCGGATCCAAAATTTGAGTTCAAGATCGAGTCCGGATCCAAAATCTAAGTCCAAATACGAATCCTAATTCAAATAATAATAATAATAATAATAATTAAATAAGTAAAATAAAATAATTAATTAAATAAAAAAAAATCATCAGCCTCGCACCCACGCCAGGCTGAGCCTCCCGTGGATGCAAGGCTGAGAAAAAGAATTTAACCAAAACAACAACAACAAAAAATTCATGAGCCTCGCACCTACGCGAGGCTCACGTGGAAGCGAGGCTCATAAGAGTCCCCGGCAAATTAAACAGTAAAAAAAAAATATTTGGCATGAGCCTCGCTCAGGCCTCATGGAAAAATTAAACGAATAACAAAAAAAAAATTAGTTTGCATGCATGAGCCACGCACCCACGCGAGGCTCAACCTCGCATGGATGCGAGGCTCGCAGCAATTATTAAAAAAAAATTAAAGAGAGCTTAGCCTCACATCCACGCGAGGCTGAGGCCAAGAAAAAAAAAAAAAAAAGAGGAAAAAGAAACGGAGAAAGAAAAAGAAAGAGAGAGAAAAAAAAACAATTAAATTACGAAAAAAAGAAGTAAAAAAAATTAAATTAAAATCTCTCTATTTCATTATCCATGTTCAGTTGCTCGCTCGTCCCGTTCGATCGTCCAATTACGCACAATAAGCCCCAACTTCATGCACGCAATGTATTTTGGTCCAATCTCCAATTATTTGTAATTTCTAATACTATCCAAATTTTAAATTAGAATCAAATAAATTTTTGGATGAAAATTTCTAAATTAATTTTTTTAGAGTTTGATAATGATACAAATTCTAATTAAATTCTAATTTGAGTTTAATTGATTTTGGGAGTAGAAACAGGACCTGATTCAATGAATCTGGAGAAAATCAAGTCAAGAAAAGATTTGAATATCTCATCAATGAGACTACAAAGAGATTTCGATTCTATCTAAAAGGAAACCGGATCTCGTTCCTATCTACAAGGAAACTGAATCTCGTTCTTATCTATAAGGAAACCTCTTCAACAACCGGAGGCCTATAAATACCCTCCAAGAGAACTCAAGGAGGACCTTTGGCAAGTCGATCTACGCGCGAGAGTCTCAAAGTCTTGCAACCAAAGAAGTGAAGAACTTTGGCCAGATCTCTCTCCCGTCCAAACGTTCATGCTTCCTCTAAGAATCAACAGAGAAGAAGAATGAGCTCGCCTCCAACCATCGACGTCAGATCGTCAACGGGGAAAGGACCAATCCCCATAGCTGCCTCGAATCCCACATCTTCTGTAAAAAGAGAGCGACGATCTATAAGTCCTCTCTGTCTGTTTTATTTTTTTCTTTTCATTGTAATTAGAAAAAAGAGAAATGTTTTATAATCTGTAATTTTTCTCTGTCAATGGCAATGGAAAGATCCAATCCTGTTTCTACCGAAAACAGACTGGCGACCATAGTGGAAGAGATCTCTTATACTGAAGAGGAGATGGTGGTCCAATCTGATGTCCACAAGATTGGAGAAACGGTCGAGATGCTGGTAATCGAAGTCGACCAGCAGAAATATGAAGATTACGTATCTTCGCACTCATCGAGTCCACGCCATAAGAGATCTGCGCGGCGAAAGCACGAAAAGACTAACCTTGAACAAAAGGAGGACTTCATGGTCTTGGATGACAAGGAGGCGTTGATTTATCAACAGCCCCTTGGATCTCCGAACTATAATTCATCAAAGCCAACTGTGTTTCTTCCAATGTTTAGCGAGCTCGCTGCATATGATGTCAAAGGAGAACCTATCACGGTACAAAAATGGACCCAAATCCATAACCGGAATCGAAGGGCACGCCGCAGAGCACTCAAAGCTCATTTTGCACGTCAGGCTCAAAATCAGCCTAGCATGAAGCGAGATGAATGCCACTCAAAATCAGTCTAGTATGAAGCAAGGAGGATGTCAGGCTCAAAAACAGCCTTGCACCCATCAACTTGGCGAAAACCAGCCTTGCACCCATCAGCTTGGCCAAAGGCAGCCTTGCACCTCTCATTCTGGCAGAGGTCAGCATTGCACCCATCAGTTTGGCCAAAGGCAGCCTTGCACCTCTCATCCTTGCAGAGGTCAGCGTTGCACCCATCAGTTTGGCCAAAGGCAGCCTTGCACCTCTCATCTTGGCAGAGGTCAGCGTTGCACCCATCAGCTTGGTGAAGGTCAGCCTTGCACCCATCAGCTTAGCAAAGGGCAGCTTTACACCTCTCATTCTGGCAGAGGTCAGCGTTGCACCCATCAGCTTGGCCAAAGGCATCCTTGCATCTCTTATCCTGACAAAAGTCAGCCTTACATCCATCAACTTGGCGAAGGTCAGCCTTGCATCCATCAACTTGGCAAAGGGCAGTCTTGCACCTCTCATCCTGGCAAAGGTCAGCCTTGCACCCATCAACTTGGCGAAGGTCAGCCTTGCATCCATCAGCTTGGCAAAGGGCAGCGTTGCACCTCTCATCCTGGCAAAGGTCAGCCTAGCACCTCTCATCCTAGCAAATGTCAGCCTAGCACCTCTCAGCCAAGCAAAACTCAGCCTTGCACTCATCAGCTTGGCATGAATAAGACCAGATGCCAGCATGGCATAAATAAATTTCAAAACCAAATTAAGTCTAAGCCAGCGCGCGGGGCAAGAGTCAAGCCTCACCTTCACACAAAAACAGAAGGATGCAAAGCTACCCAGCAGGGTCATGCAAGACATACCAAAATTAATTGTGAACATCGAACTGGACTTGGAGTTAAAAACATAACTTCTATGATTTCTCGGAGCCATCTGTCGGGACGAGTAGACATAACCCAAGAGGCAGGTCCCGTTCCCAAAATATGGTCATATCTGCACCACGAGAAGAAACTCCGGATTTACGGAGTTATCTGACGAACAAAAGGGAAGCCTCACAGTCCCATTAGTCATGCTGCTGCGAAAAATTAATTGCCACAGTTTTGACTCACTGTTACTGTGAATCCCCGAGAACGTCGGTATTCAGCCAACTGTCAGCACCAGAATCTTACATTCCAAAGAAAAGATGACTACAAAGACGAGACTCAGACTCGGACCAAGAATTGCCCATTTTCACATCAAATATGGTGAGTAAAGGCAAGAAGCCAGTCGCAGGAGGGTATGTCTCTGACATCGAGGCAGAAAAGACTTATCATCACATCCGCCTTAGAACAAGTGTGGCAGCTCCCCGCAATTGCAAAAAATTGGCAAGGGGTCTTGATGAAGAATATGAAGAATTTAGCGATCACTCGGCCATAGCAACGCCACGATCGTATGCTTCCTCTCGGTCCGGCAGGGGGACAGTTCATATGGCCAAACCATCGGCCGAGATGAGACAGAGAATTGAGGCACAAGAACGCCTTATCCAAGAGCAACAAAAAAGCATCGAAGACCTCAAAGCGATGCTTGCGAAGGTTCTGGAAAGCAATCAAAAGGACACAGAAAACGGTGTCGGGGGTTCTTCTTATTTTGATAAAACTAATAAAGAGAAGGATGAAAGCGAATCCAACCGTGATAAAACCAAGAAGGATGAAACTGAATCTAACCGAGACGCCGGGGGAAAAGGCAGTGAGGACGAATATTACGTTGATCCTCACGCCAAAAAAATGGAGAAGCTTCAAAACCAGATAGAAGCCTTGATGCACCGCAAAGGATTGAAAGAAACATGGATCACGAGACCCTACCCAATAGAGTGGGAGTCCACCCCGTTTCCAGCAAAGTATAAACCTCTCAAGTTAGAGTCATATGATGGGAAGGGATCTCCGAACCAATATATGTACTACTTCTTTTCACAGACCGGCCATCTCATGGGCAATGACCCAGTGATGACAAAAAATTTTGCAAGTACCTTGCGAGGGCCTGCATTTCTTGGTTTATGCAGTTGCCCCTAGAACCATTAATGCCTAGTCTGATGTGAAAAGGGAGTTCCTAACTCGCTTCTTCGAAGATGACACCAAAGTATCCATTCACTCTCTTCTGGCAAATAAGCAAAAAGAGGATGAGACGGTTAAAAGTTTCATCGAGCGTTTCCGTGAGATGTCAATGCGATGCCCTCATGGCATGTTGCAGGAAACATTGGTGGAGACCTGCAAACACAACTTGCAAATCGAGATATTGGTCAAAATGGGAGTGGCTGAATCTAAAAGCTGGAAAGAGCTAGTTAAGTAAGGCGAACTAGCTGAAAATCTCATCCGCTGCCTGGGAGAACAACGCCCCACAAGAAACGCCTCGGAAGGACGACGATATCCTCAAAACTTTTGATCGAAAGGAAAAGAGGCTATGGCAGCGGGAACGCCTCTGCAACAGAAAGCCAAAGATCAAAGAGAAAAAGGCGCGCCCAAGCAGTACCCCGCACCTGTCTACGACTTCAAAGATGAGCAAACTGTAACGCTCTTCAATTTGCTCAATAGAAAAGGGATGCTCCAGTTTCCCTCCAATCCGAGGCAAGAGGAAGCGGGGAAGACCAACAACCCCAAGTACTGTCTCTATCATCAGAACGTGGGGCATGCTACGAAGGATTGCTATATATTAAAGAGAAAGATCCAGGCACTAGTCGGAACATAAAAGGGTGACGGCTAACGCGGTATCTCTAACTGTTGAAACTAATGAGTTTCCTGCAGGAGTGTCCCTAGTGCCTGCTGGAAAAATGGTGCTGGTTAATCAGGACCCACATAATATGAAGGAAAAAGGTCTCTCTCCAGTCACCACGAGGAAAGGTGAGATTATGTGGGTACATCCAGATCTTTTGAACGATGAGCATTGGTCTTCATCCAATAAACATAAGCTGAGTAAAGGAAAAACTTGCCATGCTATTTCTGCAATCATCGGTGATGACCATGATGAGGCAACAATGTTAACCGACTCCGAAACGGAAGCATCGGCTTTGGCCACTCATCATGATGAGGCAGGCCCATCAGGAACTCGGTCGGGGAGAAGCTATCTCAAAGATTTCTCCAAAATGCGGCCCAACGAACCCACCGCGATGGATAAAGAGCCACTCTCTACACAGAAGGAGCTCCGCTTTCAAAAGGGGACAAAGAAGGATAGTGAGGCAGCTAGTGCGCTATTTAAGTTTGATGTGCTTGCCCAGCTAGCCAGCATCCCAGCCCGCATAACTCTCTACGAGTTGTTGCGATTATCCAAGACAACCAAAGACGCGTTGAGGGAAGCTCTAGTTGACTCTGAATCCTTTTTGGCCCAAATAGAAGAGCCGCCTGTGAACGCTGAAGAACCTTGCCCACACTGCAACCAAGTGACGAGACAGGTTCCATGCATCACCTTCTCGCCGGATGATATGCAGGTCAAAAACTTTAAACATAACAGACCCTTGTATTATACAGGATACATGGGCTCTCTTAAAGTTGACCGAATTGTAATAGACCCAGGGTCTGCCTTAAGTATCATCCCAAGGAGATTAATGCAAGTACTTGCGACTCAGTCAGCCGATTGACGCCCACCAACACTTCCATCTTTGGATTTAACTCCAATGGGAGCCATCCCTTGGGGAAGATCCGACTTCGCTGCCAGATTGGAAGTCTAAAGTCAGACGCGACGTGTTATATCATCGATGCCGACACTTCTTACAACATACTTTTAGGACGTCCTTGGATTCATTCCAACATGGTGGTGCCCTCTACTCTCCACCAATGTATGAAATATTGCGATGATCAAGGGGCAGTCTACACGTTGATCGCCAACAAGCAGCCCTTTAAAGGGGTGAAAAACTACTTCACGGATGCCATGCTGTACAGAGATACAGCAGAGGCATCCGCAGAATCAACAAAGAATGTCAAATGGGACTATGACAATGGCAACGAAGCACTGAACCCGAACCAGCAGATGAAGAAGACTGCGAGTTCGAGATAAATCCTTTTGTAATCAATATTAATGATTTTGATGTAACCAGTGCTGCCGATGAGGCGGACGAGTGGATTATTAATGAAAACATAGATTTTGCTTATGTTCCTGCTGTTGCTTCAGATTCTACTCCGTCTTGTACAAGCACAGAAGTGGATAACATATCCAAGTGCGAGGCTCTAGCAGCATTCCATCTACCAATACGGTCGTCGTTTGCCAGGCAAACCAAAATTCATAATGTAGACGGGGCTACTTTTGAGGTACTCGCTCGATGGCCAGACCAACAGCCGATAATATTTGGGCGAGTTGAGTCGCGGCCCGAGCATACCATAAGTAGTGAAAGCAATGACCAAACGGCACCTCAATTCGGCCATTACGAATCAGTCTCCCATCAAATGATGAAAAGCATGGTCTACGATTTCAACCTTAAAGAGGGATTAAATTTCGGAAGAGGACGCCGAAACCTTTTGTGTTCGTTTGTCCCACGACGAAAGAATCCCGATTACTATCATAAAATCCGCAGGGGGTTGGGATATGTTACTACTTCCGAATCCTCGGGAAGAGAGTACATAGACTCAGCCGAATCAGAAAATCTTAAAGAAACCGTAGAATGGGATTCTGACGTTGGTACAAGTATAATATTCAAGACCTTTGCTATGAACATGGTTTCAGTAAGCCATGAAGAATCAGAGGATTCCTGGGCACAACACATGGATATCCAATGGGATATCAGATTTGAGTAGCAAGAACCGCCAACTGAAGACCAAGTGGTTCAAATCAATATGGGAACTTGAGAAGACCCGAAACCCATCTTTATAAGCGAGAGTCTCACTTCTCAAGAGAAAGAGAATCTCGTGTCCCTCAAAAGAGAGTACATTGATGTCTTCGCATGGAGCTATGAAGACATGCCTGGCTTGGACCCACAGGTTGCCATGCACCGTCTTAATATTAAGCCAGATGCTAAACCCGTAAAACAGCAACAAAGACGTTTCAAGCCCAAGCAGATGGAAGCTATAGAGTCTGAAGGCAAGAAGCTGATAGACTCAAGTTTTATCCGCGAAGAGCAACATCCTGACTGGGTAGCAAATATCGTGCCAGTACTCAAGAAAAACGGCAAGATACGGATATGCATAGACTTCCGAGATCTCAACGCTGCATGCCCAAGAGATGAATTCCCACTCTCCATCACGGATGTCATGATTGATAACACGTGTGAGTTTGAGAGGATGTCCTTCATGGATGGTTTCTCAAGATATAACCAAATTAAAATGTATCCAGAAGATGAGAAACACACGGCATTCAGAACACTGCTCGGAATATACTGCTACACAGTGATGCCCTTTGGACTGAAGAATGGCGGCGCTACTTACCAACGGGCTATGAGTGTCATCTTTCAAGAACACTTACGTAAAACCGTTGAATGCTATGTGGATGACCTCGCTGTTAAAAGTAAGAAGAAAGAAGATCACCTGCAAGACTTGAGGGTGATGTTTGATATCATGAGGAAGCATCAACTGAAGATGAATCCTACCAAGACATTTCTTAGAGTATCGAGCGGGAAGTTCTTAGGATTTGTTGTCACCTCGAAGAGAATCCACCTTGACCCTGATAAGGTCAAAGCGATAAAAGAAATGCAACCACCACGGAACTTGAGGGAACTCAGGGGGTTGCAAGGCAAGCTGGCATATATCCGGCGGTTCATAGCAAATCTATCGGGAAGGTGCTAGCTATTCTCAAAATTAATGAATAAGGGAGTCTCTTTCATCTGGGATGAAGATTGTCAACAAGCTTTTGAGGATATTAAAAATTACCTCACAAAGTCGCCTGTGTTAATGGCACCTGTCTCAGGGAAGCCTTTTCTGATCTATGTGCGAGCGATGGACCATGCCCTAGGGGCTCTATTAGCTCAACATAATGATCAAGACCAGGAGCAGGCAATCTACTACTTGAGCCGGACAATGATTGGTGCAGAGCATCGGTACAGCCTAATCGAAAAGGAATGCCTAGCGCTAGTGTTCGCGGTCCAGAAAATGCGACACTACTTAGTTGGTCAGACGATACATGTCATTTCTCGGGTAAACCCGCTGAAATTGCTCATGACAAAGCCGGGATCATTAAACGGCCAGCTCGCCAATTGGGCATTGTTATTGTCTCCCTACGACATGCGTTTTGTGCCTCAGAAAGCGACGAAAGGCCAAGCCATAGTAGACTTTCTCGCCGAGCACCCAGTTCTAGAGAACTCCAAACTCCAAGCTGACATCCCAGATGAAGCTGCGGAAGTTAATGCGGTCTTAAAAGAACAGATGTGGCAACTATTCTTTGATGGAGCAGCAAGAAGAGATACTGTCGGCGTGGGGGTCGTACTGGTTTCTCCCCACAAACACATAGTGCCTCAAGGATACTCGTTAACCAAGCCCTGCACAAATAATGTGGCAGAGTACAACGCTCTTATCACTGGCCTCCAGATAGCTTGGCAACTGGGGGTGAGGCATCTCGAAGCTTATGGCAAATCAAAACTTGTCGTTAACCAGATGACCGGAGAATATGAGGTAAAGCATGAAGCCCTCATACCATATCATCAAACAACAATGCGACTAGCAAACAAGTTCGAAGAATTTTATATCGACCATGTACCAAGATACGAGAATACATATGCCGATGCCCTTGCATCGCTGGCTGCGACCCTGGCGGTACCGAGCGGGTCAACTAAGCATGTTACCATTGGAAGTCGCGAACTCATACACCCAAAAGTAATCATGGAAGTAGACGAAGCGAACTAAGTTGGAATAAAGTTTGAGTCATGAGACTGGCGTTTTCCACTTGTGGACTATGCATTGCACGGCATCCTCCCTGAGGACCCTAAAGAAGCTGCTTCCATAAGAAACAAGGCCGCAAAATTTTATTATAACGCCATGCTCCAGACTCTGTATCGAAAATCTCATGATGGTATCCTACTTCATTGCTTATCAAAAAGCGAAGCTCAGGAAGTGATTAAAGAAACCCATGACGGGATCTGCGGGGCCCACTAGCCTGGACCAAAACTCTAGAATCGCATTAGAAGATTGGGATACTTCTGGCCCAAGATGATCACAGATGCAGTGGCATATGCAAAGCGTTGCCATGCCTGTCAGGTCCATGCTAATTTTATACACCAACCACCAGAGTACTTGCATACATTAACTGCCAGCTGGCCGTTCGAGACTTGGGGAATAGACGTTGTCGGGCCAATCACTCCGCCATCCTCCAAAGGACACCGTTTCATATTAGCGATAACCGATTACTTCTCTAAATGGATAGAAGTTGTCCCCATGAAAGAAGTGAATACAACGGACGTGGTCACATTCATCAAACACCACGTAATTTATCGCTTCGGTGTGCCTCGACGGATCATCCACGACAATGGGCCTCAATTCATTAGTCAAGGCTTCGTGAAATTCTGCGGCAAGTTCAGAATTTAAGATATGGCTTCAAAGCCTTATAATCCGGCAGCCAACGGATTAGCAGAAGCTTTCAACAAGTCTAATGTAAAGCTTCTACAAAAGTTTGTTTCTTTGAGTCGCCGCGATTGGGACGAAAAGTTAGGCTAGTGTTTGTGGGCTTACCATACGACAGTGCGAACTCCAACAAAATCTATGCCCTCCTCTTTGGTGTACGGTTGCGAAGCAGTATTGCCATTGGAAATCCAACTCCCATCCCTGCGAGTAGCGCTGGCTACAAAAATGACGACTGAAGAAAAACATCAAAAGCTCCAAGAATTAGAGGCATTGGACGAAAAATGCCTGAACGCAAAACAACAATCGAGTTGTATCAAGCACGCATCTCGAGGGCATTTAATAAGAAAGTTAAACGAAGAACTTTCAAAGAAGAAGACTTGGTCTTAGTTGTTAAAAGACTAATGATGCTGATCCATAAGACTAAGGGAAAATTCGGACCCAAGTGAGAAGGACCTTTTGTAGTAGAAACTGTCTACTCAAATGGAGCATATCGTCTGATCAATCAAGACGGCGATAGGATGATGATGCCTATCAACGGAAAATTCTTGAAGAAATACTACATCTAGCACCTTTAAAAAAAAGGGAGGCTAGTCAATCCACCACCCAATGTTGTCAGAAACAACGGGAATGAGAAATTGAAAATTTCTCGCCAACCCTATCATACTGGGGGTAAGAGTATGAAACCAGTCGCCTAATACTCCAAAAGCAAAGTAAAGAGAGAACGTTTGGCATTTAAGCCCAAACAAAACTCTCGACAACTCATCATGCTGAGGGGAAAAGTATGGCTAGCCCAACGCAAATGGCGATTGGTAAAGACATGTCAAATCCGTTGATAGCTGGGGGTTTGCTAAAAATTCCGTGATAAATCCATCGCAATATTATCTTATAAGGATAAGTTATGACCCGATGCTCCAAAAGCAAAGGGGAGAGGAATTCAAATCCGCGATAACTCCTCATGCTGAGGTAAAAGGATGAATCACCCAATGCTCCAAAAGCAAAGGGAAGAAGAAACGTTTGGCATCTAAGGCCAAATAGGACCTTCGATAACTCATCATGCTGAGGGGAATAGCATGACTAGCCCTCAGCAAACGGCGATTGGTAAAGGCATGTCAAATTCGTTGATAGCTGGGGGTTTGCTAAAAATCCCGTGAACCTGTCATGTTAAGATCTTACCTCCGACAGTAAAATTTGAGCAACCACAAATAATACAATCTATAATCCCAACATGATCACTAGCTCTGTCTGTCAGCCAGGCGAGTCATCAGCTCTGTCTGTCGGCAGGACGAGCTACCTTATAACTTAAATCCAATCATCTCGGTATGTTTAACAGTACACCTCTGCCGAAACTTCTTGGTACGTTTTCTGAACACCTCTGCCAAGACCCCATGGGTATGTTTTCTGAACACCTCTACCCATGGTTTCCGACCCTAATACGGTCATCTCAGTACATTTTCTGAACACCTCTGCTGAGACCCCTTCGGTATGTTTAACAGTACACCTCTGCCGAAATCCCTTGGTGCGTTTTCTGAACACCTCTGTCAAGACCCCATGGGTACGTTTTCTGAACACCTCTACCCATGGTTTCCGACCCTAATACGGTCATCTCAGTACGTTTTCTGATCACCTCTGCTGAGACCCCTTTGGTATGTTTAACAGTACACCTCTGCCGAAACCCCGTGGTACGTTTTCTGAACACCTCTGCCAAGGCACCATGAGTATGTTTTCTGAATACCTCTGCTCACGGTTTTCTGACCCTAACCCGGTCACCTCGGTATGTTTTCTGAACACCTCTGCCAAGACCCCATGGGTACGTTTTCTGAACACCTCTGCCTATGGTTTTCAACCCTCACCCGGTTACAATCCAACAATCTATTGAATGATTACCTATTATGATAAGAAAAAATGAGCTGACAGCCCAACGCCCTTAAGGTAAGGGGCAAGAGGTAGTTAAAATTCTCGATCGGTCTTATCATACTAGGGGTAGAAATAATCCAATGCCGAAAAGGCAAAGAGAGAAGGTAACCCATTAAACATACAAGCAGTCTTGATATGCTTAACAGGATACCTCTGCCAAAGCCCCATGAGTACGTTTTCTGAACACCTCTGCTGATGGTTCTTCAATCTCGATTCGAAAGTAATCGTCGGCTCTGTTTGTCTGTAAGATAAGTCATCGGCTCTATTTGGCAACCCAAACGAGTCCCATCACAGTCAAAATACTCAACTTGTTAAAGTATCTCCACATGCATAACAAGTTCTATCTCTGTGAACTCATCCACCCATTATAAAAAAAAATCCAAAGTATTTCAAAATTTTCAGAAGAGACAAAATTTTGAAAACTTTGGAGTGGGTCTTATAGAACAATAAAAATAGTCCGGATCCAAAATCCAAGTTCGAATCCAAAATCTGAGTTGGAATCCGAGTCCGGATCTAAAATTCGAGTCCGAGTCTGAGCCCGAATCCAAAATCTGAGTTCAAGTCTGAGTTCGGATCCAAAATTTGAGTCTAAATCTGAGTTCGGATCCGAAATTCGAGACCGAGTCCGGATCCAAAATCTGAGTTCAAGGCCAAGTCCGGATCCAAAATCCAAGTCCAAATATGAATCCTAATTCAAATAATAATAATAATAATAATAATAATAATAAATAAAATAAAATAAAATAATTAATTAAATAAAAAAATCATCAGCCTCGCACCCACGCCAGGCTGAGCCTCGCGTGGATGCGAGGCTGAGAAAAAGAATTTAACCAAAACAACAACAACAACAACAACAACAACAAAAATTCACGAGCCTCGCACCCATGCGAGGCTCAGCCTCGCGTGGAAGCGAGGCTAATAAGAGTCCCCGGCAAATTAAACAGTAAAACAAAAAAAAAATTATTTTGCATGCATAAGCCTCGCACCCACACGAGGCTCAACCTCGCGTGGATGCGAGGCTCACAGCAATTATTAAAAAAAAAAAATTTAAGAGAGCTCAACCTCGCATCCATGCGAGGCTGAGGCCAAGAAAAAGAAAAAAAAAAGGAAAAAGAAAAAGAAAAAGAAAGAGAGAAAGAAAAAAAAATCAATTAAATTATGAAAAAAAAGAAGTAAAAAAAAATAAATTAAAATTTCTCTATTTCATTATCCATGTTCGGTTGCTCGCTCGTCCCGTTCGGTCGTCCAATTTCGCACAATAAGCCCCAACTTCATGCACGCAATGTATTTTGGTCCAATCTCCAATTATTTTGCAATTTCTAATACTATCCAAATTTTAAATTAGAATCAAATAAATTTTTGGATGAAAATTTCTAAATTAATTTTATTAGAGTTTGATAATCATACAAATTCTAATTAAATTCTAATTTGAGTTTAATTGATTTTGGGTGCAGAAACAGGACCTGATTCAATGAATCTAGAGAAAATCAAGTCAAGAAAAGATTTAAATATCTCATCAATGAGATTACAAAGAGATTTCGATTCTGTCTAAAAGGAAATTGGATCTCGTTCTTATCTACAAGGAAACCGAATCTCGTTCTTATCTACAAAGAAACCTCTTCAACAACTGGAGGCCTATAAGTACCCTCCAAGAGAACTCAAGGAGGACCTTTGGCAAGTCGATCTACGCGCGAGAGTCTCAAAGTCTTGTAACCAAAGAAGTGAAGAACTTTGGCTAGATCTCTCTCCCGTCCAAGCGTTCGTGCTTCCTCTAAGAATCAACAGAGAAAAAGAACGAGCTCGCCTCCAACCATCGACGTCAGATCGTCAACGGGGAAATGACCAATCTCCATAGGTACCTCGAATCCCACATCTTCTGTAAAAAGAGAGCGACGATCTATAAGTCCTCTCTATCTGTTTTTATTTTTTTTCTTTTCATTGTAATTCAAAAAAAGAGAAATTTTTGATAATCTGTAATTTTTCTCTGTCAATGGCAATGGAAAGATCCAACCCTGTTTCTACCGAAAACACCCCGCTGGTCAATAGGTAAGTCTGCATCTCCGATGGGTTTTCTTGCCCAAAAGGTAAGTTTTTGCTTCCTTGAGTGACCAATTTTGGGAAGGCTATATTCAACGAGGGAAAGGTGGTTAGTTCTGCTTCCTTATTTTGTTCCGTTGACCCCACTTTCCCCATCGGGTAGGCAGAGTTGGCCTTCCCCAAAATTTGATTTGAGTTCTTCCCTCTTTCTTCACAAAACTGTGGTTCTGTCGTACCCTTCCTTCCGTACTGACAGTTACAGAAGATCTCTTTTGACCGATGGATTCTTGCTGGTCACTGCACCATTTCCAAGTAAGACTCCTCCGAGGACCGGCGGGGAGGCTGAACCGGACGCTGTTCCCTCTCCCACCGAGACTGGAGTAGGTATTGTGGAATTGACCTCCAATGAAAGAGACATCGCCGGAGCTTCGGTTTTGCAGGTGATTTCTATCCTGATGTCACAAATTTGGTTGCCGAAAACGGCCTGAAAGTGTCAGGGAATCATCGATAGGTTATCACAACCCACAAAAACCCTGGCGTAATCCATGCTTAATCTCTTGCTAGTTTGTTCACTGATATCAATTAGATGTACAAATTTTGCAAGTAATTTACCAATATCAGTACGATTCCAATGATGGAGGGGAACTCCATGAATTCCAATCCAAGCAGTAGCTGGAAAGGGGTAAGTTTTTGAATCTTCATCTCCTCTCCATACACCAATTCTGAATCCTGATTTCGAATCTCGGCAAGCAAATGGAGAACATTTAGTTGCTAAGGTAAGTAATTCTTTAAAGGGTAAAAGAGTAATGAACTTGTCTCCATTTCTATCCAGTCTCCATGTATGAGTAGCAGTTGCCGGGCTGAGAGTCTTCAATACAACCGCTACCTCGTCCGGTGATGGGTTGGCTTGAGTAGGAGAAACTACTCCTATAATGTTGGTAAGACATTGTTGTTCCACTAGAGCTGCTTCGGAGGATGAGATGAAAACCACTGGTTTCTTGTTGGTGCATTTGACCGGGCCTGATGAAGGAGCCATGTTGTGGGGGAGGAGTCCCTCTGTTTGAGTGGAAATCCTCTTTGAAGTGATTTCCTTTTTGCCGGAGCTACCGGACACTCTCCAATTCGGTGTCCCAACACCTTACAATACCTGCATTTAATGAAAGGGCATTCGTCCTTGTAATGACCGATCTTTCCACAGATCCAGCAAGTTTCTTGACTCCCCGGCGCCGGTCGCTTGATCGGAGATAATTTTCTCTTTATACCCCCACGATGAAGTACTGTCCTGGTGGTTCGTTCCTTCTTCATCGTGGATTTTGACTTGACTGGTTTCCATGCCTCCTCCTGGCCTTTACTCGGGACGATGTAATTGCCACCTCTTGCTGCAGCCAAGAGGGCCAGAACTTCTTCACTGGAGTAAGAGGACTTGGTGGGGGGGAATACCGAAGATGAGGGAGGATGATCCTTCCTAACCGGCGACTCCCTGACCACTTCAAACCAACTTTTCCTCCGATGTTTTGGGTTTCTATCTTCGTCACTGATATTATCATCCCTATTTTTGCCTTTACCCAGCCAATTCTAAGCCAACTCCATCGGAGAGGTGAGTGGTCGAAGGTCGTGAAAATGGCCTCCCAACTTGCCCCCGACCGAACACTGTCGGTGATGAAAACTTCTCTGAGACAGTTAAATCCACCACAGAGCCAAGCCACTAGAGAGAGATGAATCCTGTTTGCTTTGGTTTTTTTTTTTTTTTTTTTTTTTTTTGTTGTTTTTTTTTTTCTCTCACCGGAGTTCCCTTACCTGGGTCGTCGAAAATCGCCTTGGCTCTGGAGCTCAATCTTAAAAACTTGGACTCCAAGCTGTTGATATTGATACCAACATGGTTATCATCAATATCTTTGAATTCATCGTTTTGGATGATATCAAGTTCAACAGTAAAGATGATATTTCTGGAGTTGCCGATTTTGTTTACATTGAAGAGGCCCAAGTATTGGCTTGGAAGAGCAGTTGAGAGGTAGTTGTGCCAGAGATGAGGAAGGCAATGCCATGGCCGCTAACATCGAAAAGATCTCAGAGAGAATAACAAACACAAAAGTAGTGGAGAAGGAGAGGACTTTACGGGCCTGAGACTTGAAGCGCAAAGGGCTTGTGTGGAAGGCACTGCCCATATTCTGTTTCATGGTGTTGGTCAGCTCAAGGAGGCCATCGGATGTGATCGATGCTACTTGAGTTATACATCCTCATCTTTTGGATGGATGCTAAAGATGAGCGTCATATTTAGTTGAATAAGAATATTTTCAAACGCTAAGCCAGAAAGTCTTAACTAGTGTTCAGCTTAGTTAAATATATGAGAGATTTTTTGCGAAGATAGATATTTGTCTTGAGGTAGAGCTTTGTTGGTTTGGTTGATTGCCATAAATCTTATAAGAAAATGGGAGAATCTTGGGAACTTCATAGATCTCATTCATGACCCCAATTGAATATTGAATCAATTTTTAATGCAGAGGAAAAAAAAAATCAATTTTTGGTAATTTGCTAAGCCCATATCTAATTGAACTGTCTTCGGAGACTGGAAGGAGAGCTGGAGCAGACCGATAGTGAGAAGACAAACTCTTATTTAGGTGCTGGAGGAAATCATAGTTGAATGATGTAACCACCCTCAGTCAGGTCTAACTACCTCCAATACAGTGGGCTATGCCATATGTATGTGCATCAACATTAGTGCAAATCACATGGCTGAAGCAATCTGGCATTGCTTTGGACAATTTGCTCACCACGCTTGAACATTAGAGCTACTTTAAGGTTAAGTAAAAGAGCTCTTACCCTAGGTTGGACTGTATGTTGTTTGGATGGGCGCTGATGAACCTTACTATAGCAAGCTCTACAACAAGAAGAAGTTATTTAAATATCATTCTGCATGTGGGTAAGATGACATTTTCAGTCCGTCCTTGTGTCTGAGTTGCATTGTGATTGCTACTGAAGCTGAGTCTGACAAAAATCTATAATTTTAATCTGTATGTTGGCTTTGTAACAAGCAAGAGCCCTCCTGAAACACTGACTTTTTACCCTGACTAGGCCAGGCGAGGTTTCTCGGATTGCTGTATACGAGGATCACGTACTCAGTGTTTATGTGTGGTTGAGCCAAATGTCTGCTCTGGTTGACATTGGGTTGAGCCTCACATCTGATTTAGTTCAGATGGGGCTGAGCCTTGTGTGCTCTAATTCACACTAGGTTGAGCCTCGCATTTGATTACTTAAGCCTCATGATTAATACGGGCTTCAAAGGTTATGCATCTTCTTTGAGGATCTTGAGTCCAATGTTTAATTTAACTTACACTTGAGCTTGGTCCAATTTCTGTCACATGGATAGTGAGATTAACATCACGCACCATGTGGTAAGAATATTTCTGCTGGGATAATCGAAGAGTTGTAATATCATGAGTATCTTCGAATGTAATCTCAATCCATAGCTAATATGATTAGCTTCTTGACAAAAAGAGAGTTGTACTCTGGAGCAACAAGTTCTTCAAGGCTGCAAATGAGCTTAGGGATGTCCTTTCAAAAAAAGTACTCTTGGATTATGGTCACAACATCCTCCTTGTAGCCAATGATTTTAAAACCAATGATTCAAACAGGGATTTTGCTAAGAGAATATCAAAAGATAGATCGCTCAGACTCTCAGCAAGCTTAGAGGTCTTCTTTGTAGAGCTAATCCGACATGACTTGTAAGCTTGCTTTAAAAGCTTTGATATTAGTAGCTCAGATATGGATCTCCATGGCAAGGATCAATGCTCGTTTGACAACCTTGTGATAAAAGAATGAGACCTCAATAGTGTTACAGGATGAACCATCTTTCTTTTCTTCGAACACATTTGAATATATGAAATTGATGGATTGATCATGATTTTTACGTTCTTCTTGAATATTTGAAAAACATTACTTATCCAATATTGATAATTAAATTTGCCCTCTCGAACCATGTTGCATGAGTTATACTAGGGTCGAGCTATTGACTTCTTTATAAGTTTTCCTTAAAACTTGGCTGCATAGAGCTCGCACGGGGCGCCGGGTGCATGCCGCTTGCGCACCTTGAATTTCGCGCGCGACCCCTGCACGCATGTGGAAGTGTTCCCACCCAGCACGCACGCGAGCACCCCAAGGGCGCGCTCGTAAGTATGCATTTTCCGAATATCGTTGCTGACGGTTCGGTCATGCGAATGGGCTTTTATACAGGCGCTTCGGGTCGTTCGTCCTCAACAGGGACTGATTTGCTCTTTAAGTAACGCCTCTTATACCATAATCTTAGCACCACAACAATGCCATCTCATTCTACGCGTACCCCTTCTTGTGATCCTAGTCCACTTGTGTAATTGATCCCAGCTTATATGATAAAAATCTAATAATAAACAATATCGCCGATCATATTATAGAGTAATTGTCAACAAGAATCACTTGTCATAACCCTCCTCCTGTAGATGGTGTATCAGAGTCACAAAAGCCCCTCGGTCTACATCAAAACTCAATCTAAATCACACATCTAGAAGCAACATCAAAATTGGCTTAGGGATCGAATTTGGATGTATCAATCTCTTTGATGTCTCCTAACTTTAGATGACTTTCAGAAATCATATACGTTCGTGATGATACGATTTGTTTCCAAACTGCACAAGCAAAACACCCACTAGTCGAGTTCTTCCTGAGAGTTCGGCACATGTAATACATCTTATAAAAGAACAAAACAAATCGTTTCCAAAGTTTTGCTGCTATCCATCGTCTTCCCAATGTTTGAGCTGAACCACAACTGGCTTAGGTATCACATTGATGTATCAATTCTCATTTATGACTCCTTACTTACCAAATCCCAGTCTTTCAGGTTCAAGACTTAAGAACACGAAGAAATTATTTTCCATTAACAACTCTGCATACAAGTTTTAGTCTAAAAACTTCAAAAGTGTAATATCTGTAGGTCCGAAATTGAAGTGTTCTTATTCACTGCCATTTGAAATTGATTACAGCAAATAAAAAAGAAACATTACAATTCGTTGAATTCCATGTTACAGGGGAAGAGAAAAGATCACTTCTTTTCTTTTAATTTCTGTTTACACATGCTCTCTTGGACAGTAAGGGAAGGTTGCTGTTATCTTCCGATGACGATCTGACTGTCGATTGATCTTTTGTAGAACCAAGCTCAAGACTTTGTTGGAGAAGAAAGCAGAAATGTTAGAGTTCTTTCTTGTGAACTCTCCTATGTTAAAAATCCTCCATCTTCTTTTTCCTCTGTTGGATATTAGACTTCTCTGGTCAATCCTCTACTCCACTTGTTCCTCTTTTTTTATACTGGAGAAGGCTATTTCTAGCCATGGAAGCATAACAACTCCCATATTTCCTCCCTAATCTCTCCGTAATCTATGTATCAAATCCCATGTTACGAGAGAGTGGGGAGTTATAATAGATTTTTCCAAATTTTTAGCGGAACAACGCAACGCATGTCATGACGCATACGGAGAAGATGTCGCTGTTGGAAATAAACCATAATCATGCTAGATTATCAAGGATATATAGGCAAATACTTGAATCCATCTGTTGGTTGATCACCTTTTGTGATGCGGAATTTGTTGGCAATCTACTGAAAACAGATAAGAAATAACTGGGTGGTTTGTGGTCTTCCTCAACTAAATCTCCTTAATCTCTCAATGGGATAGCAGCCTCTCTTCCTGATGGGGAGAAGAGAAACTTTACGTGATTTAGTATATTGGGGACCATAACCTATAGGGTCTATATATACTGCTCAAGTAGGGTTCTCATAATCCCCTTACTTGGTCAATATACGGTATCTACTTATTCATCCCATATCAATTACAGCTCATTAGGCCTCAAAAATTGCATTGACCCATTACATTCCATAACGGTTCATTTAAATAGCTAATATAATTGTATAATAAATATGTTGACCCACTATTATAGGAAATGAATATTTCCTAACAATCTCCCACTTGGGCTACATATTGTTCTTGAAACAATTATATCACAAATTCCTTAAGCACGCATCCATATGCTATTTATCCTTAGTCTTTTCCTTAAACAATCTGGTCCATCTCATGTATAAATAATGGAACCAACGCGTTTTTATCACAGTAGAATCGTGACCAAACCACAATAATCAACATATTAATACACTTAATGACATAGATCAAATATGGATGAGTAGCATGGAAATTACATGTAAAGTGATCTTAAGCATGTCTATTTCCAACTGGTCCTTCTTAGTCTTTAGTGAGATCAAAGTTCTTTATGCAACGTAAACATTGCACATATAAAACACACTTAAGTTCAGAAATAGAATCAAAATACCATCAATTTATTCTGCAGAAAATCAAATAGTTCAATATCTGTAACATAAAACATATAAAAAAGGACTCCCACTAAACCAAGGTATCCTCAAAAATAACACCCATACGAGTAGTGTGCTCGTGAAAGACTTTAGGTGTTAAGCCCTTGGTTAATGGGTCTGCTAGCATAGATTCTGTCCTTATATGTTCTATAGAAATCTGTCTATCCTGAACTCTCTCCTTGACAACTAGGAACTTGATATCGATAAACTTCGACTTTGTTGAACTCTTGTTGTTGTTGGAGTAAAGCACTGCCGAGGTATTGTCACAGTAAATCTTTAATGGCCTATCAATGCCTTCTACCACACGTAGCCCAATGACAAAATTTCGAAGCCATATTCCGTGATTGGACGCCTCATAACAAGCTATGAACTCTGCAGCCATGGTCGAAGGAGCTATTAAAGTCTATTTAACAGACTTCCATAAGATAGCTCCTCCAGCCAATTTAAAAATGTATCCTGATGTAGAGCGTCTGCTATCATGACATCCCGCAAAATCAGAGTCAGAGTACCCGATGACCTCTAAGTTGTCTGATCTCCGATAAGTGAGCATGTAGTCTTTTGTTCTCTTTAAATAACACATCACACGTTTGGCTGCCTTCCAATGTTGCAAGCCTGGATTACTCAAATATCTTCCCAGAACTCCCACTATAAAAGCTATATCAGGACGAGTACAAACTTGAGTATACATTAGACTCCCTATTGCAGACGCATAAGGAACCTTCTGCATCTCTTTTCTTTCAAAGTCATTATTGGTGCATTGTTTGAGACTAAACTTGTCTCCGTTAGCTACGGGTGTATCTCCTGGTTTACTATCTTTCATGCTGAATCTACTTAAAATCTTATCGATATAGCACTTTTGTGATAATTTAAGAATACCTTGAGAGCGATCTCTTAGTATCTCAATACCTAATACAAAAGAGGCTTCTCCAAGATCCTTCATCTCGAAATTTTTTGTCAGAAATCTCTTGGTTTCATGTAGAAGGCCTATATCACTACTAGCAAGTAGAATGTCATCACCATATAACACCAGGAAAATATATTTACTCTTACTGAATTTATGATATACACAATCATCAACAGCATTTGTCTCAAAACCATACGAGCAAATTACTTGATGAAACTTGTGATACCATTGACGAGAAGCCTGTTTGAGACCATAGATGGATTTCTTCAACTTACAAACCATAGACTTTGGATCTCCCGAAACAAAGTTTTCTGGTTGAACCATATAAATTGTCTCATCAATGTCTCCATTGAGAAACGGAGTCTTGACATCCATCTGATGTAACTCTAAATCAAAATGAGCCACTAGTGCCATTATTGTTCTAAAAGAGTCTTTCGAAGACACTGGAGAGAAAGTCTCTTTAAAATCTATACCTTCTTTCTGAGTGAAACCTTTTGCAACTAGATGAGCCTTATATCTCTCAACATTGCCTTTTGAATCCCTTTTGGTTTTAAATATCCATTTACAACTAATGGGCTTCGAACCTTCAGGCAACTTAACGAGATCCCAAACGTCATTGTCTTTCATAGACTTCATCTCATCATTCATGGCATCAATCCAATTTTGAGAGTTAGAACCACGCATGGCTTGACAAAAGTTATTTGGATCATCCTCTGTCAAGCCAATGCCATCCTCATGTTCTTGAAGGAAGACGATATAATCATCTGGAATTACACTTCTTCTCTCTCTAGTGGATCTCCTTAATGGCACTTCTTGAGTTTGTTGAGTTTGTACAGCAGGTTGTTCTTGAGGAAGAATCTCATTGTTGTCTTGGTCCGGAACAATGTCAAGAATAGGAGCCTGTACATTGTTATCTTGTATTGGAACCATGTCATGAACAGCGATGGGTATAGTGACATGATCACCTTCAGTGACAGATTCTTCTTCAAAGACAACATTCCTTTTGTTTCCTTCCTCCAAAAACTCAACATCCTCAAGGAATCTCGCATTTCCCGTTTCAAAGAAGGATCTTGATATGGGATTGTAGAATTTGTAGCCTCGAGAGCGTTCAGAGTAACCAATGAAATAACAGCTAACTGTCCTTGAGTCCAGTTTTCTTTCTTGTGGCTTATAAGGTTTAGCCTCAGCTGGACACCCCCAAATGTGCAAGTGCCTTATGCTAGGCCTTTTGCCTATCCACAATTCATAAGGGATTTTGGTAACTGCTTTACTTGGTACTTTATTAAGGATGCGTACAACAGTCTTTAAAGCTTCTCCCCAAAGTGATTCTGGTAAGGAGGAATGACTAATCATACTCCTCACCATATCCTTAAAAGTCCTGTTTCGTCGCTCTGCAACACCATTCATGCTAGGTGTTCCTGGCATGGTGTACTGCGGAACAATTCCACACTCTTTGAGGAAAATTGCGAAGGGTCCTGGACGTTGTTCTCCTGATCCGTCATATCGTTCGTAGTACTCACCACCACGGTCAGATCTGACAGTCTTTATTTTTTTTTTCAAGTTGAAGTTCAACTTCATCTTTAAAAGACTTGAACACGTCCAAGGATTGTGACTTCTCATGTATTAAATATAGGTAACCGTATCTAAAGTAATCGTCTATGAACGTAATGAAATATTGTTGTCCGTTCCAAGAAGCTGTAGGGAATGGACTACATATATCAGTATGTATTAGTTCTTAGACATCTGTAGCTCTTTCAGCACCTAATTTCTTAACGTTTGTTCTTTTCCCTTTGATGCACTCAATACAAACTTCAAAGTCTATTAAATCTAGGGGTTCAAGAATTTCATCGGACACGAGTCTCTGACTTCTCTATTTAGATATATGACCTAAACGCTTGTGCCAAAAGGCAGCAGAATTCCCATTTAATTTTCGCTTTGTACCACGTAAACTTGTTTGCAGTATTTTGTTATAGAAACTAACCACATCAAGCATGTATAGATTATCAATTATAGGACCAGAACCAATAAAACTTGAATTTTGATAGAGACTAACTTCATTATTTCCAAATGAACAAGAAAAACCTGATTTATCCAAAGTAAAAATAGAAATTAAATTCCGTCTAAAAGACGGTACAATAAAAATCTCAAATAAATCCAAATAAATTCCAGTCTTTAATCGTAATCTGAAAGTCCCTATGGCTTCCACTGCAACTTTATTGCCATTGCCCACAAAGATGTATCTTTCACCATCAGTTGGCGGTCGGCTCCACAGGCAACCCTGCATAGACATACTTATATAAGTAGTAGCACCAGAATCTACCCACCAAGTATCTCTAGGTACAACAGTTAAATTAACTTCAGAACAAACTAAAGTTAGAAGTTTACCCTTCTTCACACGCCATGCAGCATACTTGGAACACTCCTTCTTCATGTGTCCCTTCTTCTTGCAGAAGTAGCAAGTAAATTCCTCATCTTGCTTCTTTTGTTTTTTCTGCTGAGAAGATTTTTCTGCAACATCCTTAGCTCTTTTCTTTATCCTTTTCTAAGAAGTTGAAGCTAAGTTAGCACTTTCAGTCTTATCCGGCATTTGCCTTTCTTCTTCTTGCACACAATGAGATATAAGCTTATTGAGAGACCATTTGTCCCTCTGAGTATTATAACTCACTTTAAATTGCCCAAAGTGTGCAGGAAGAGAGATCAAAACCAAGTGCACGAGTAAGTCCTCAGACAACTCTAACTTAAGTGACTTGAGTTTAGATGAGAGATGAGACATCTCCATGATGTACTCCCTTATATTCCCTTTGCCTTTATACTTCATAGAAACGAGTTTAGCCAAAAGGTTACTCGCTTCCAACTTTTCATTCTTGGCAAAATATTGCTCAATTTCCTCAAGGAACCTCTTAGCATTCTCATTCTCAGAAATAGAGCCCCGAAACGCTTCTGGAATGGAGCGTTTCATGATCATTAAACACATTCGATTGGAGCGATCCCACTTCTCAATTTTAGCCTCATTGAGATTTTCCGTAGTAGAAGTGGGTCGATCCGTTCAATGTGCCAGATCTAAATCCATACAACCGAGGACAATCTCCACGGTTTCTTTCCAGACTTTGAAATTCGTCCCGTTTAACATTGGGATATTGCTGACTTGGGTAGAAACATTTGAAGCAGTAGCAGCAGAGACTGGATAAAGAGAACAAATAAAAAAAATACTCACATTTCAAATAAAACAAGATATGGAAAATTAATCCAAATTTGGAGACCCATCACAAGATACCCAGCATAACATTAATTACTAGTCTTTGGACAAGAAAATTAACTGTAAGTGGTACTCTCAATGCAATAATCAAATATTAACGATCAATTCTGTCAAGCAATAGCTTTTCTTTGGATCAACTATTGTTCACATGGAAACATTTACAATCATCACATATTTATCATCGCAGTGTGTCGTTATTTGGCCAAACCGTGACTTCCTTTGGGTTGAGCAAAGTTCGCATAAATAGCAACACAAATAACATCTATGTTTATTATTGTTATTATTATTTTTTATTAGATAAATTAATTTTCCACAATAGAGGTTACTTTGGTAACATATTGCTTGAATTAATTCAAAATAATAATAATAATAATTCCCCTTCAAATTTATTATTCAGGTGAAAAGAGTATGAACTATACCCGACAATAGCTATTAAATAGACAATTAAAAGAGACACCAAAATTCCATAAACTTGAAATATTTCTTTATTTGTCTCTCTTTCTCCTTATTTGTCTATTTTTCCTTATTTCTTCATTATATTTCCTTAAATGAGTCATCCATGAATATTTATTTTCTATAAGTAGATCTTTATGAATATATGTATTTTTATATATTCCATAAATATACACAGAATTATTATTATGTAACCACAACTTTAAATTACATATTTACTATGCAATAAATGTTTATACAAATATAAACAAAATATGATACATATCACCCAAATATATTTTTATATCTCAAATATTAAATATTCCAAACAATCAAATCTTTAATTAAAATATATATATATATATATATATATATATATATATATATATATATATATATATATATATATATATATATATATATACATATGAACCGATTGTAGAAATATTTATTATTATTATACTCTAAAACGTAGTCATATGCGTATAATTTAACAAAACTGGATCAAATCCAACCAAAATTCAAAACTGTATAATACCGAATAATTTTAAAAACAAGCCGTATGCGTTCATGTCATATAAACAGAAATTCACAAATCATCCCAATAATCTAACAACGATAACCTGCTCTGATACCACTTGTTGGAAATAAACCATAATCATGCTAGATTATCAAGGATATATAGACAAATACCTGAATCCATCTGTTGGTTGATCACCTTTTGTGATGCGGAATTTGTTGGCAATCTACTGAAAACAGATAAGAAATAATCGGGTGATTTGTGGTCTTCCTCAACTAAATCTCCTTAATCTCTCAATGGGATAGCAGCCTCTCTTCCTGATGGGGAGAAGAGAAACTTTACGTGATTTAGCATATTGGGGACCATAACCTATAGGGTCTATATATACTGCTCAAGTAGGGTTCCCATAATCCCCTTGCTTGGTCAACATTCGGTATCTACTCATTCATCCCATATTAATTACAGCTCATTAAGCCTCATAAATTGCATTGACCCATTACATTGCATAACGGTTTATTTAAATAGCTAATATAATTGTATAATAAATATGTTGACCCACTATTATAGGAAATGAATATTTCCTAACAGTCGCGGCTCGCGGGACCAGCTCCTGCGGACCCGGGGCTTGGCCACCCTGCACGCGTTGGGCATGCCCGCCCTGTGTGTGAGGCTGGCCGCTTGCATGCACGTGGCGCAGGCCACCCTTGTGTGCCCAGGCCTGGCCCCCCTGTGCCCGCAGCTGGGCTCCCTGCATGCATGGGGCCAGCTCCAGCACGCACGTGCCCATCTAGGCTTGCGAACAGTTGGCTCGCACTTCCGCAGGGTTGCACCCAGTGAGGAGAATGCTAATTCATGCAGTGCCTGCTTGGACTTATGCACGCGTGGTTTAGTCCTACGTCTTTCATTTTGAACTAAGCTACTTCAGTTTTCATCATCTACAAAATACGCATGGAGGCAATGTACCAGGGATGTGCGCGCTTGGGATGCGCATGCCGGGGAGGCATGCGCCCCAGGGATGCGCCCGCTCCCGGGCATGTGCATGCGGCAGATGCACGCGGACTCCTGGGCATGCGTGCGCCTGGGTGCACACTCCTTGGCAACCAGGTGAGCATATCACACTCCTTGGCAACCAGGTGAGCATATCTGGTACTCTTGTTTTGACTAATTATTCCAATATTTTTTGATGCCTACAGTTTCCTTTTTCCATTAAGCAATTTGAGTTGTTGATGTCATGTCTTAACTTCACTAACAAATATCCGCAAGTCTAACTACTACTAAAAGTCGGCACACCTAAGGAAAACCCTAACATATCATAAAAATCTTCATGAAGTCAATTTCATTGTAACCCTCATCGTCCAAATAATTAGAAAACTTGGATCTATCAATAAATAAGGCTTCTAGACAGATCCCACTACTTTGGTTTTTTCTCCCCTAAAACATGACCTCAACAAATAAAGTCTCTCATAACAAAAACATGCAACATCCTTCTCATTGACAAAAATTATCCTATCAAACAACCTTAGCATCCAACATGATATTCTCACTTGCTATAATATCAGCATATGTGTTGTCTTCTCTCCATATATAAAAAATATAAACTTCAGGAAAATAGCTACCCGATAGACGACATTTTAAAGTAGTGTGATTAAATACGCTAAATAAAGTCAGAATATCCAGAGCATCTTTCAACAAAACACGGTGCCCAGAAACTCTCTACACCGCCCAATACAAGTGGCTTTCATAATCTCTGAATTGACATATCCAACTACATGTCTCGATATTGTCCAGCCGAAAGTCCCACGAAACGACTACAAGGTGTCCAACTCAAAACCTCCCACAAGAGAAGTTATCCATTAGTTTATTAACTGCAAATTCAAACCATCGTCCCCATTTCATCTCCTTCATCAATTTTTTTACCAACCACAGAAGAAACTATGAACTTCAAAGGTCTTTCATTTTTATATATTATTTATAGCAATACTATCAAAAAAATAACCATGGACACTGGCATTAATAAATTGTGATGTAACTGACCCAAAAAAAAAAACATCTTCAATAAATTGTCACAACTAGTAGCAGCAGCAAATAAATTCAAAATAAAATCGATTAATATCTACGAGATGAAGAAATTAATGAAATACCCTAAGAAATAAGAACGAGTACTCCCAAAAAAAAATATTAAATTTTTTTTAATTGAAAAAGAGAAAGAGGTTATAATTACAGTGTATAGCTTGCTGGAGCGTAGATCTGGCCATAGAACTCGCAGCCATTTTCTTGTTCATCTAGGTCCGGTGCTCCCCTAGTGTTCAATAGATAGGGTAGGGCATTCTAAAAGTATACCCTAAATATCTAGGACGCACCTACTAAAGCTGTTTTTAATTACGAGAACCTCCCATATGCGCCCACTTATTTTCTAATTACCCACTTTCTCAGTACACTCTTCCTAAAATTTAAAAACAAAGATTTTTCCCAAGTACACCTTTCAACGTTTCCAGGTTGTCTTTAAAACTGTCATTTAGCTCCTTCTGACATAGCCATTAAAGAAAGAGTAAGTACCGATGAGTTGAAGGACATGATATAATCTTCGAACCTCAAGTTAGTAGACGACGGCACGTCGCCATAGCTCATACAACTCGGCGAGAGCTCAGGGAGCTCAACATCCCCGTTCAAGATCTGCATCACTTGCCTCATGCTCGGCCTCACCGTCGGCAACGGATGCGAGCATAGCAAACCAAGCATCAACACTAGCTCCAGCTCTTCGGGGCAGTACTCCTTTCCCAGTCTAGTGTCCCTCGTCTCGATCAACGATCCCCTCTGCCAGTTCTCGATCACCCAGTCTATGAGAACCCCCCCCTCGCCCTCTGCATGAGGCTGCACCGGCCTCCTGCCGCAAGCCACTTCAAGAATGAATACACCGAATGCATACACATCGGTCAGTGTCGTTGCCTTGCCTTTCCTGGCGAGCTCAGGTGCAAGATAGCCCATGGTTCCGACGATATGAGTGGTCAGAGGATCGGAACCGTGATCATATAATCTTGCAAGGCCGAAATCTCCGAGCCTCCCGTTCAGTTCGCCATCTAACAGCACATTGCTGGCCTTGATGTCTCTGTGGACTACAACCTTGTCCCAGTCTTCATGCAGGTACAAGAGACCTGAAGCCACTCCCTTGATGATTTTAAACCTTTGAGCCCAATTGAGAGCAGACTTACTGTGGTCGTACAAGAATCGATCAAGGCTACCATTGGGCATGAAATCGTAGACCAGAAGAAGTTCCCCTCTGCGGCGGCAGTAGCCAAAGAGCTGGACAAGGTTCCGGTGGCGGAGCTGGCCAATGCTAACAATTTCAGCCACAAACTCTTTCATACCCTGTCTTGATTCATGGGACACTTTCTTAACCGCAACCTCCATCTTGGAAGGAGGCAACACCCCTTTGTAGACTCGGCCAAAGCCTCCGGACCCGAGCAACTCTTTCTCCTTGAACCCTTTCGTCGCTCGAAACAAATCTTTGTATGAGAAACGATGAGGCCCGTATTGGAGCTCCCAATCTTCAAGAAGCTCAGAATACCTCATCCTCCTCCTTACAATGAGCACGACTGCAACGACAATAAACAACACAAAGGAAGAGGAAGCAAGAGGCAGCCATATTGCCAAAACATTCAAACCACGTTTGCTGCTATTATGAGGAAGCGGAGGAAGCTTGTCATAATCGAGCTTTTCAGCCGCTCCGCTCATATTGAAACTCCATCCAAGAATACAGTGAGCAGGATGATCAGATCCAGTTGCTGAAGAGAAACCGACAAACATGGAATCATGCATCAGGCTCGAAAGATCGATGGTTGAAGATAAGAGGGGCCTTTTAGGTTTAAGCATTCGAAACGGAGACAAGGTAACGTTGAGTTGATTACTTTCACCATCAAAATCGACCCACACTTGCATTGGTTGGCCACTGATAAGAGTCAAGTTCCTAAGCAAACCAGTGGTATTGTCAAAGTAAGCAGCGCTACGGGAAGTTTTGGAGGTCAGGCTGTTGATATCGATACCAACATGGTTATTGTCAATATCCTTGAATTCAACGCTTTGGAGGGTATCAAGTTCAACAGCAAAGATGTGATTAGTTGAGTTGCCATTGTTGCTTATATTGAAGAGGCCCAAGTACTGGTCTGGGAAAGCAGTTGAGAGGTTTGTTGTGCCAGAGATGAGAAAGGCAAGGCCATGGCTACTAACTACAGAGATCTCAGGGAGAATAGCGAACACAAAAGTAGTGGAGAAGGAGAGGACTTTACCAGCCTGGGACTTGAAGCGCAGAGGGCTTGGGTGGAAGGCATGGCCCATCTTGTGCATCGTGGCGTTGGTCAGCACAAGGAGGCCATCAGATGTGATCGATGCGATGCCATCAATTGTTAGATTGGCACTGCTGAATCCATTAAAGATAAACTCACTTTCACTTGAGCTGGAGGTCCTTAATTTGATGAGGAGGAAGAGGGAGATGAAGAAGAATAAAGGCTTAGTGGACAAGGATGGCATCTTTAGTCCTGCAAACTAGGGAGCAGACTAAAAAAGATGTATAAAGATATATAAGCAGTCTGGATTCTGTGGCCTTAGGGATCATATGCGCAATGTAACGTGTTGCTCAGGGCAAAATATATACAAGTTCATAGGCCATTAGATACGTAGAATTTGTAGTCAACAAAAAAGAAAAAAAAAAAAAAAAAAAATCACAGAAGAAACACAAGTATCAGTTGATAATTTCAACTCTATTTTAGTCCCATCGTTTTCATGATATTTGGAAAATTTGTAAGTCTGATGATCAGGTAATAGTCTGCATCACTCCACAGATATTCTCACCATTACAAGGTAAGAAACACACGCACACACATAATATATGTGTATGCGTGCGCGCGCATATATATACATATACACATATATATGTATATGTATGTACATGTGTATGTGTGTGTTATATATATATATATATATATATGTGTGTGTGTATATTATATATATATATATAAGAAAAATGGAAATGAGCTGCCAGCTCACGTAAGTTATCTTAGCTGCAATTCATTTACATTATCTCCAATAATCTTTTTTAAAAAATTTCTTTTGGATTATGATCTCGACCCCCTAGGTTTCACTTATACCAAATTTCTTAGATTTTAGTTTTGATTTGGTCCTCGATAAGTTAACACAAAATTAACGGTTTTCAATGAATAAAATATTTTGTATGCACTTGATGAATGGGTAAATGAACTCCAAAATTTATGAAATTTAATCGAAAAAAGTTAAGGGGATAGAGATAGAAATGGAAGAAAAATCATTGGATCATTATAGTTTTGCTGCTAGCTCATTATATTTATATATATATATATATATATATATATATATATATATATATGTGTGTGTGTGTGTGTGTGTGTGTGTGTGTGTGTGTGTGTGGGGGGGGGGGTAGAAAGAACAATATATATATATATATATATATATATATATATATATATATATATATATATATATATATATATATATATATATTTGTGTGTGTAGATAAGTATGAAATATCTACTAGAAGATAATGAGATTTTCATGTCTATTTTTAATATTATTTTGAGATTATAATAACACTTCCAAATAGTCGATGGGCAACAATCAGTCTAACATCAACATCTTAATTGCTCAAAGACAAGTCAATTGCAACTGAGTTGGGGCAACCCAGACCAAGTCCACCAAAGGCCGCAAACTTATCTTGAGCACTGCTTGTTACTTCTTCAGGTTCGCACACTAAAGTTGAGAACAGCAAGCAATCTGGCTGCTTACGTTCCTGGATGAGCATTGATTGGTGCTCATGATCCTGTATGTGGATGAAGAACGTTCCCACACAAAAGACTCCCTCATTAAAGTTGGACGTTTGGTGAAATAGGGGTCCTGGGGATTCATATCAATCCTTGACGGAACAGACCAGTCACTTTCTGAACAGTAGTCTTTGGTACGAAGCAGCGTGAGATTTTTGACAAAGGTTTGATATTCTAGAATGTGCAATCACTTTGTTGTGGAAATTGGCAATGGAAACAAGATGCAGGTCATTGCAGACTATTCTGAGTTTGATGTTTAGCGAACTTGTGTAGACCGAAACGGCAGTCCTGAAACCAAAAGGAAATTATTTCATTTATATTTGTAAAGAGGTCTAATTCCTCTAGATGCACTGGAAAGATGAATACAACGACAAACTGCCCTTTATCTCAAAATTTCGGAGCGAGCTACATGAATACTTTTATTCCATTAGTTCTGTCATATTAGAAAACTATTACGTATTTGGATTTAGTTTAGCTTTAATCTCACATTACGTGTTGAATTATTTGTATAGTATTGAGACACCTATAAATATATGTATTCATTGACTCATAATAAATAAATTAACTGGTTCTATTTATTTCATAATATGGTAGTAGAGCACATTATGAAATTAATCTCAGTTCTCAATCTCAACCATCCTAATTGGACGACTCCGATTCTGACTTCGATTCCGATACCGGATTCGATTCTGACTCCGTAATCGTGTCACCATTACATTGTCGACTCCGATTCTGACTCCGCAATTGCATCGCCAGTTCAATTCCGCATCTGTTTCAGTTTCTATTTCTTCTCTACTTCATGACTGCAAGGACTCTAGCTGGTTTTTCCTCGACTGCAAGGATGTAATCTAAGCTTAATGCAACTCTTTAATCCTTCGTTTGCTTACTATTGCTCCTAAGAAAGAAGTTTGCCTGCCGCCTACAATAATTTCTAAGAATGAAGTTTATATGTTGCCTATTACTGCTTTTAAGAAAGAAATTTATCTGCTGTCTATAACAATATCTAAGAAAGAAGTTTATTTGCTACAGACTATTGCTTTTAAAAAAAAAAGTTTTCTACTGTCTACTACTGCTTCTAAAAAAGAAGTTTATATGATGTCTACTAAGGCTTTAAAAAAGAAATTTATCATTGCCTACTGTTACTTCCAAGAAAAAAATTTATCTACTACTATGTATCAACTTTCGATGGTAAGATAAAGGCCTATCATGGAGGTGACGAGTGTGCTCTGAAGATTCAAATGATTCATTTACAAGTTAATCTGTACTATTGAAGACAGTATTTTCTAATATGTGTAACAAGTTGAATATAATATAATCCAACTTGAGCAGAGTGTCAGATTACAAAACTATTTTGTATTTTGGTTTTGTTTAGATTTAGTCCTATATCACTTGTTGGATTATTTGTATGGTGTTGAGACACTGGTAAATATATGTATCTCTTGACTCACAATAAACAGATTGGTTAGTTCGGATCTTTGGTAACAAGTTCCATTAAGAGACATTGCCTCCAGTAAGATAAAACATTTTTCAAAACTTCTTTTCATTTCCTCCATCTAAGTTCACTTACGACCACTTACAGTTCTCCTCAATCCGTCGACTATAATCCTATCACCTTTCTTTACTAGTGCACTTAACCATCTTAGTCGATCTTTTCATGCTATTCTCAATGGGAACAATCTCTAATTTCTTACCGAAAAAATAAATAAGAAAATTTGGTTGTTATATTCGGAGTTTAGATGAAGATTCTTTCTGTCAAAGTTTTGAATGTGTTATCACGAACAAATCATGAACAACTGGAAGGTATGCACTTACATATACAGCTAGAATTATAGGTTTAGATGAGAGATAAGGAAGACATCAGTGGCCAGGGAAGACTCCGGAATGGAGAAATTAATAGGATGATCATATCAAAAGATTGGACATATTTTTCTCTACAAAAAAAAAAAAATGAAATGGAACTCGCTTTCCCCCACATCTCAGTTGAAAACATAGATATCGCTTCCTTCAAGTGGTGCTTCACTTGTTTCTTGTGTGGACATATTTTCAGACTTGTCGAGAATTAGAAAGGTGATCAGTATCAGTGTTTAAGGACTTCCATCAGGGCTGGCTATTTACATATTTGAACATCATACTAATTAATACAGACTTGGTAACAGGACGAGTTTCCATCTATAATTTTAATTATTTTATTGAAATTGATAATTCTCGTAAATCTTCTAAATATTCCTAGGTTCCTAAATCATATTTTTGAACTTTTTATCCAAGGACCACATTGGACTTCTCTCAAATTTTTGCTTTGAATAATTAGATGTTGAAAGAAAATTATGACCTTTCTGTAATTAGATGTTTGAAGAAAATTATGGCCTTTCCTTAATTAGATGTTGAAAGAAAATTATGGTCTTTCCTTCCTAGTTGCCACATTCTAGTATGCAAAGATAAACCATACAAGGTTAAGTTAGGCACATCTCAGCTATTAATGCAGAAGTAGAGGGCACATCCCATATATTAAACTTACTAGATAAAGTATGCAAAAGTAGAGTTGTAAGCAGGATGGATTCATATCAAGTCTATGTTTACCCAAACCTAAACCCAACAAGGAATAGACTTAGACTCCGGTTCAAATGATATCTCATCTTTCTTAACGGGTTCCAGTCGGATTTGGATCATAATTAGATTTATGTAAGTATTATTGACATTACTTTTTGTCCTGGTAATTCCTTTTTCCAGTATAAAAATTTCCTTCTTGCTTTATGCACATATAAATGCATTTTATGGCATTCTGTTCTGATTTAAATGATTTTAGCCAAGGTTTGAAATCTTGAGGCACTATGAATGTTGGTAGATGGTCCACAGTAACAAAAATAGGTAATATCGAAAGTATCAACAATATTATATTATCCATACCAATATTATAGTATCTTATATCAAATCGGATCACTCAAAATCTGATATGATCTTCATGTTACAATATGATATTCCCAATATATGTCAGTATTGGCAGCCATTTAGAGCCTTGGTTTTAACCCAAAAACATCACTTTTGTTGTAGCATATAGTTTGCAGCATTGTCAAATTTTTTTTTGCAGCATATTGTTTTATGTTAGAAACTTGTTATTATATTTCCATGAATGATCATACTCATCGTGTATTAAGTATTCAATTAATTCATGTAAACATGTCATGTATTGGCTTCGAGTGTATATATACAATGAATTACGTGTCATGTATCACATAAACTGTATCATTCATGCAAGTATCATATAATACACTTTATTATTGACAATTATCACACGCCACACATCATGTTATCTATCATATAGTTTCTCCTATTCCGGTTTCATAATACATTTTGCACATGACTTATTTTATTTTATATTTGTTTGTTTATTTTCTTTTCATTTCTTTAGTTATTTTTCAATTCATGTTAACATATTTATGTCTCCACGACCGCATATGACTTGTAATTGTTTTCGGTAGAAACAGGGTTGGATCTTTCCATTTCCAATGACAGAGAAAAATTACATATTACCAAAAATTTCTCTTTTTCAAATTACAATGAAAAGAAAATAAAAACAGACAGAGAAGACTTATAGATCGTCGCTCTCTTTTTACAGAAGATGTGGGATTCGAACTCGGATTCAAACTCGAATTTTGGATTTGGACTCAAACTCAAACTCGAATTTTGGATTTGGACTTAGATTTTGGATCCGGACTTGGATTTTGGATTCGAACTCGGATTTAAACTCGAATTTTGGATTTGGACTCAGACTCGAACTCGAATTTTAGTTCCGGGTTATTTTTATTGCTCTACAAGACCCCCTCCAAAGTTTTCTAAATTTTGTCTCTTCTGGAAATTTTGATATACTTTGGATTTTTTTTATTTAAATGGGTGGATGAGTTCACAGAGATAGAACTTATTATGCGTGTGGTGATACTTTAACAAGTTGAGTATTTTGACTGTGATGGGACTCGTTTGGTTTTCCAAACAGAGTCGATGACTTGTCTGACTAACAGACAGAGCCGGTAATTACTTTCGAATTGAGATTGAAGAATCATGAGTAGAGGTGTTCAGAAAACGAACTCATGGGGCTTTGATAGAGGTATCCTATTAAGCATATCAAGACTGCTTGATATGTTTAATGGGTTACCTTCTCTCTTTACTTTTTCGTCATCGGGTTGTTTCTACCCCCAGTATGATAAGACAGGTTGAGGATTTTAACTTCCTCTTGCCCCTTGCCTAAAGGGCATTGGGCTATCTGCTCATTCTTTCTTATCATAATAGGTAATTATTCAATAGATTGTTGGATTGTGACCGAGTGAGGGTCGAAAACCATGGGCAGAGGTGTTCAGAAAATGTAACAAGGAGTTTCAACAGAGATGTACTGTTAAACATACCGAAGGATTTTTAGCAGAGGTGTTCAGAAAATGTACTAAGGTGACCGTGTTAGTGTCAGAAACCATGAGCAGAGGTGTTCAGAAAACGTACTCATGAGGTCTTGGCAGAGGTGTTTAGAAAACGTACCAAGGAGTTTCGGCTGAGGTGTACTGTTAAATATACCGAAGGGTTCTCAGCAGAGGTGTTCAGAAAACGTACTAAGGTGATCGTACTAGGGTCAGAAACTATGAGCAGAGGTGTTCAGAAAACGTACTCATGGGGTCTTAGCAGAGGTGTTCAGAAAACGTACCAAGGAGTTTCGGCAGAGGTGTACTGTTAAACATACCGAAGGGTTCTCAGCAGAGGTGTTCAGAAAACATATTGAGGTGATCGTGTTAGGGTCAGAAACCATGAGCAGAGGTGTTCAAAAAACATACTCATGGGGTCTTGGCAGAGGTGTTTAGAAAATGTACCAAGAAGTTTCGGCAGAGATGTACTGTTAAACATATTGAAGTGATTGGATTTAAGTCATAAGGTAGCTCGTCCGGCTAACAGACAGAGCTGATGACTCGCCTGGTTGACAGACAGAGCCGGTGATCATGTTGGGATCATAGATTGCATTATTTGTGATTGCTCAACTCTTGCTGTCAAAGGTAAGATCTTAACATTACAGGTTCACGAGATTTTTAGCAAACCCCAACCTATCAACGGATTTGACATGCCTTTACCAATCGCCATTCGCATTGGGCTAGTCATGCTATTTCCCTCAGCATGATGAGTTATTGAAGGTCCTGTTTGGCCTTAGATGCCAAACATTCCTTCTCCCCATTGCTTTTGGAGCATTGGGTGGTTCATACTTTTACCTCAGCATGAGAGTTATCGAGGATTTGAATTCCTCTCCCCTTTGCTTTTGGAGCATCGGGTCATAACTTATCCTTATAAGATAGTGTTGTGACAGATTTGTCACGAAATTTTTAGCAAACCCCTAACTATAAACGGATTTGATGTGCCTTTACCAATCGCCGTTTGCGTTGGACTAGCCATGCTTTTTCTCTTAGCATGATGAGTTGTCGAGAGTTTTGTTTGGGCTTAAATGCCAAACGTTCCCTCTTTACCTTACCTTTTTGGTATTGGGAGACTGGTTTTGTACTCTTACCCCCAGTATGCTAAGGTTGGGAGAAATGTTCGATTTCTCTTCCCGTTTTTTTTTTACAGCATTGGGCGGTGGATTCACCAGCCTTCCCTTTTTTTTGAAGGTGGCTAGATGTAGTATTTCTTCAAGAATTTGCCATTGATAGGCATCATTATCCTGTCACCGTCTTGATTAATCAGACGATAGGCTCCATTTGAGTAGACAGTTTCTACTATAAAAGATTCTTCCCACTTGGGTGCAAATTTTTCCTTAGTCTTATGGGTCAGGATCATTGGTCTTTTGACAGCCAAAACCAAGTCTTCTTCTTTGAAAGTTTTTCGTTTGACTTTCTTATTAAATGTCGCGCGCTTGATATAACTCGATTTGTTGCTTTGCGTTCAGGCGTTTTTTGTCCAATGCCTCTAATTTTTGGAGCCGCTTTTGATGTTTTTCTTCAGTCGTCATTTTTGTAGCCAGCGCTACTCGCAGGGATGGGATTTGGATTTCCAACGGTAATACTGCTTCGCAACCATACACCAAAGAGAAGGGCGCAGCTTTTGTTGGAGTTCGCACCATCGTACGGTAAGCCCAAAAACACTCACCTAACTTTTCATCCCAATCGCGGCGACTCGAAGAAAAGCTTTACAATAGTCATGTTGAAAGCTTCTGCTAATCCGTTGGCTGTCAGATTATAAGGCATTGAAGCCACATCTTGAATTCAAAACTTGCCGCAGAATTTCACGAAGCCTTGACTAATGAATTGAGGCCCATTATCGTGGATGATCTGTCAAGGCACATCGAAGCGGTAAATTACGTGGTGTTTGATGAATTGGACCACGTCCGTTGTCTTCACTTCTCTCATGGGGACAGTTTCTGCCCATTTAGAAAAGTAGTCGGTTATCGCTAATGTGAATCAATGTCCTTTGGAGGATGGCGGAGTGATCGGCCCGACAACATCGACTCCCCAAGTCTCGAACGACCAACTGGAAGTCGATGTATGCAAGTACTTTGGAGATTGGTGTATAAAATTAGCATGGACCTGACAGGCATAGCAACGCTTTGCATATGATACTGCATCTGTGATCATCTTGGGCCAGAAGTATCCCAATCTTCCAATGCGATTCCAGAATTTTGGTCCAGGCTGGTGGGCCCCGCAGGTCCCGTCATGGGTTTCTTTAATAACTTCCTGAGCTTCAATTTTTGATAAGCAACGAAGTAGGATGCCATCATGAGATCTTCGATACAGAGTCTGGAGCATGGCGTTATAATAAAATTTTGCGGCCTTGTTTCTTATGGAAGCGACTTCTTTAGGGTCCTCAGGGAGGATGCCGTGCAACGCATAGTCCACAAGTGGAAAACGCCAGTCTCGTGGCTCAAACATTATTCCAACTTGGTTCGCTTCGTCTACTTCTATGATTACTTCTGGATGTAGGAGTTTGCGACTTCCAATGGTAACATGCTTAGTTGACCCGTTCGATACCGCCAGGGTCGCAGCCAGCGATGCAAGGGCATCAACGTATGTATTCTCGTATCTTGGCACATGGTCGATATAAAATTCTTCGAACTTTTTTGCTAGTCGCATCGCTGTTTGATGATACGGTATTGAGGGCTTCATGCTTTACCTCATATTCCCCGGTCATCTGGTTAACGACTAGTTTTGAATCGCCATACACTTCGAGATGCTTCACCCCCAGTTGCCAAGCTATTTGGAGGCCAGTGATAAAAGCATTGTACTCTGCCACATTATTTGTGCAAGGCTTGGTTAATGAGTATCCTTGAGGCACTACGTGTTTGTCGGGAGATACTAGTACGACCCCCACACCGACAGCATCTGTTCTTGCTGCCCCATCAAAGAACAGTTGCCACATTTTTTTTTCTGAAACCGCATTAACTTCCGCAGCTTCATCTGGGATGTCAGCTTGGAGTTTGGAGTTCTCTGGAACTAGGTGCTCGGCGAGAAAGTCTGCTATAGCTTGGCCTTTCGTTGCTTTCTGAGGTACGAAATGCATATCGTAGGGAGACAATAATAACGCCCAATTGGCGAGATGGCCATTTAATGATCCCGACTTTGTCATGAGCAATTTCAGCGGGTTTACCCGAGAAATGACATGTATCGTTTGGCCGACTAAGTAGTGTCGCATTTTTTGGACCGCGAACACTAGCGCTAGGCATTCTTTTTCGATTGGGCTGTACCGATGCTCCGCACCAATCATTGTCTGGCTCAGATAGTAGATTGCCTGCTCCTGATCTTGATCAGTATGTTGAGCCAATAGAGCCCCTAGGGCGTGGTCCATCGCTCGCACATAGATCAGAAAAGGCTTCCTTGAAACAGGTGCCATTAACACAAGCGGCTTTGTGAGGTAATTTTTAATGTTCTCAAAAGCTTGTTGACAATCTTCATCCCAGACGAAAGAGACTCCCTTCTTCATTAACTTAGAGAATGGCTGGCACCTTCCCGAAAGATTTGCTATGAACCGCCGGATATATGCCAGCTTGCCTTGCAACCCCCTGAGTTCCCTCAAGTTCCGTGGTGGCTGTATTTCTTTTATCGCTTTGACCTTATTAGGGTCAAGGTGGATTCCCTTCGAGGTGACAACAAATCCCAGGAACTTTCCACTCGATACTCCAAGAAATGACTTGGTAGGATTCATCTTCAGTTGATACTTCCTCATGATATCAAACATCACCCTTAAGTCTTGCAGGTGATCTTCTTTTTTCTTACTTTTAACGGCGAGGTCATCCACATAGCACTCAACGGTTTTATGTAAGTGTTCTTCATAGATGACGCTCATAGCCCGTTGGTAAGTAGCGCCGGCATTCTTCAATCCGAAGGGCATCACTGTGTAGCAGTATATTCAGAGCGGTGTTCTGAATGCCGTGTGTTTCTCATCTTCTGGATATATTTTAATTTGGTTGTATTCTGAGAAACCATCCATGAAGGACATCCGCTCAAACCCACACGTGTTATCAATCATGACATCCGTGATGGGGAGTGGAAATTCATCTTTTGGGCATGCAGCGTTAAGATCTCGGAAGTCTATGCATATCTGTATCTTGCCGTTTTTCTTGAGTATCGACACGATATTTGCTACCCAGTCAGGATGTTGCTCTTCGCGGATTAAGCCTGAGTATATCAGCTTCTTAACTTCAGACTCTATAGCGTCCATCAACTCGGGCTTGAAACGCCTTTGTTGCTGTTTTACGGGTTTAGCATCTGGTTTAACATTAAGACGGTGCATGGCAACCTGTGGGTCCAAGCCAGGCATGTCTTCATAGCTCCATGAAAAGACGTCGATATATTCTCTTATAAGACATACGAGATTCTCTTTCTCTTGAGGAGTAAGACTTTCGCTTATAAAGATAGGCTTTGGGTCTTCTTCAATCTCCATATTGACTTGAACCACTTGGTCTTCAGTTGGCGGCTCTCGCTGCTCAAATCTGATATCCCATTGGATATCCATGTGCTGTGCCCAGGCATCATCTAGTTCTTCATGGCTTACTGAAACCATGTTCACAGCAAGGGCCTTGAATATTACACTGTACCAACATCAGAATCCCATTCTATTATTTCTCTAGGATTTTCTGATTCGGCTGAGTCTATGTACTCTCTTCCCGAGGATTCGGAAGTAGTAACATATCCCAACCCCCTACGGGTTTTATGATAGTAATCGGGATTCTTTCCTCGTGGGACAAACGAACGCAAAAGGTTTCATCGTCCTCTTTCGAAGTTTAATCCATGTTTTCGGTTGAAATCATAGCCCATGCTTTTCATCATTTTGATGGGAGACTGATTCGTAATGGCCAAATTGAGGTACCGTTTGATCATCGCTTTCACTACTTATGATATACTCGGGCCGCGACTCAACTCGCCCGAATATTATCGGTTGTTGGTCTGGCCATCGAGCAGGCACCTCAAAAGTAGACTCGTCCACATTGTGAATTTTGGTTTGCCCAGCAAACGACGACTGTATTGGCAGATGGAATGCCGCTAGAGCTCCCACTCGGATATGCTATCCAGTTTTGTGCTTGTACAAGACGGAGTAGAATCCGAAGCAATAGCAGGAATATAAGCAAAACCTATATTTTCATTGATAATCCACTCGTCCGCTTCACTAGCGGTGTCGGTTACATCAAAGTCATTAATATTGATTACAAGAGGATTTATCTCGAACTCGCAGTCGTCTTCAGCTGCTGGCTCGGGTTCAGTGTCTGCTTCGGTGTCATTGTCATAGTCCCATTTGACATTCTTTGTTGATTCCGCAGATGTCTCTGCTGTATCTCTATATAGCATGGCATCCGTGAAGTAGTTTTCCACCCCTTAAAGGGTTGCTTGTCGGTGATCAACGTGTGGACTGCTCCCTGATCATCGCATTATTTCATACATTGGTGGAGAGTAGAGGGCACAACCATGTTGGAGTGAATCCAAGGACGTCCTAAAAGTATGTTGTAAGAAGTGTCGGCGTCGATGACATAACACGTCACCTCTGAATTCAGACTTCTAATCTGGCAGCAAAGTCGGATCTTCCCCAAGGGATGGCACCCATTGGAGTTAAAGCCAAAGATAGAGGTGTCGGTGGGCGTCAATCGACTGACTAAGATCCCAAGTATTTGCATCAATCTCCTTGGGATGATGCTTAAGGCAGACCCTGGGTCTATTAGATTCGGTCAATTTTAAGAGAGCCCATGTATCCTGTATAATACAAGGGTCTGTTATGTTTTTAAAGTTTGTGACTTGCATATCATCCTGTGAGAAGGTGATGCATGGAACCTGCCATGTCACTTGGTTGCAGTGCGGGCAAAGTTCCACTGCGTTCACAGACGGCTCTGCGATTTGAGCCAAAAAGGATTCAGAGTCAGCCAGAGCTTCCCTCAACGCGTCTCTGGTTGTCTTGAATAATCGCAACAACTCGTAGAGAGTTATGTGGGCCGGGATGTTGGCTAGTTGGGCAAACACATCAAACTTAAATGGCGCACCAGCTGCCTCACTATCCTTCTTTGTCCCCTTCTGAAAGCGGAGCACCTTCTGTGTAGAGGGTGGCTTTCATTCGTTGCGGCGGGTTCGTTGGGCCGCACTTTGGAGAAATTTTTGAGATAGCTCCTCCCCGAGCGAGTTCCTTATGGGCCTGCATCATTTGATGAGTGGCCAAAGCCGATGCTTCTGTTTCAGAGTCGGTTAACATAGTTGCCTCATCGTGGTCATCACCAATGATTGCAAAAATCGCATGGCAAGTTTTTCCTTTGCTCAGCTTCTGTTTATTGGATGAAGACCATTGCTCATCGTTCAAAAGATCCGGATGTACCCACATAATCTCACATTTCTTCGTGGTGATTGGGGAGAGACCTTTTTCCTTCATATTATGTAGGTCGTGATTAACCAGCACCATCTTTCCAACAGGCACTGGGGACACTCCTGCGGGAAACTCATTAGTTCCAACCGTTAGAGTGACCGCATTAGGCATCACCCTTTTCTGCTCTGACTTTAATGTGATTACTTTGGCTTCGATTAGCGCCTGGATCTTTCTTTTTAAAGTATAGCAATCCTTCGTAGCATGCCCCACATTCTGATGATAGAGACAGTATTTGGGGTCGTTGGTCTTCCCCGCTTCCTCGGGCCTCGGATTGGAGGGAAACTGGAGCATCCCTTTTCTGTTGAGCAAATTGAAGAGCGTTACTGTTTACTCGTCTTTAAAGTTGTAGACAGGTACGGGGTACTGCTTGGGTGCACCTTTTTTTTTTTGATCTTTGGCTTTCCGTTGCGGAGGCGTTCCCGCTGCCATAGCCTCTTTTCCTTTCGATCGAAAGTTTTGAGGATATCGGCGTCCTTCCGGGACGTTTCTTGTGGGGCGTTGTTCTCCCAGGCAGTGGATGAGATTTTCAGCTAATTCGGCTTGCTTAACTAACTCTTTCCAGCTTTTAGATTCAACCACCCCCATTTTGACCAATATCTCAGTTTGCAGGTTGTGTTTGCAGGTCTCCACCAATGTCTCTAGCGACATGCCATGCGGGTATCGCATTAACATCTCACGGAAACGCGCGATGAAACTTTTAACCGTCTCATCCTCTTTTTGCTTATTTTCCAAAAGAGAGTGAATGGATACTTCGGTGTCATCTTCGAAGAAGCGAGTTAGGAACTCCCTTTCTACATCAGACCAGGCATTAATGGTTCCCAGGGGTAACTGCATAAACCAAGTAAATGCAGGCCCTCACAGGGTACTTGCAAAAATTTTTGTCATCACTGGGTCATTACCCATGAGATGGCCCATCTATGGAAGGAAGTAGTATATATGTTGGTTCGGAGATCCCTTCCCATCATATGACTCTAACTTGAGAGGCTTATACTTTGCTGCAAAAGGGGCGGACTCCCACTCTATCGGGTAGGGTCTCGTGATCCCTGTTTCTTTCAATCCTTTGTAGTGCATCAAGGCTTTCATCTGGTTTAGAAGCTTCTCCATTTTTTCGGCATGAGGATCAACGTAATATTTGTCCTCACTGCCATTTCTCGCGGTGTCTTAGTTAGATTCAGCTTCATCCTTCTTGGATTTATCACGGTTGGATCCGTTTTCATCCTTCTCTTTATTAGTTTTATCAAAAGAGGAAGAACCCCCTACACCGTCTTCTGTGTTTTTTTGATTGTTTTCCAGGACCTTCGCAAGCATCACTTTGAAGTCTTCGATGCTTTTTTGTTGCTCCTGGATGAGGCGTTCTTGTGCCTCAATCCTCTATCTCATCTCGGCCGATGGTTCGGCCATATGAACTGTCCCCCTGCCGGATCGAGAGGAAGCATACGATCGCGGCGTTGCTATGGCCGAGTGATCGCTAAATTCTTCATATTCTTCATCAAGACCCACTGCCAATTTTTTGTAATTGCGGGGAGTTATCACACCTGTTCTAAGGTATGTGTGATGATAGGTCTTATCTGCAGTCACCTTTTCTTTAGAATGTAAGATTCTGGTGCTGACAATCGACTGAACACCGACGTTCTCGGGGCTTCACAGCGACAGTGAGTCAAAATTGCGGCAATTAATTTTTTGCAGCAGCATGACCGATGGGAATGTGCAGCTTCCCTTTCGTTCGTGAAATAACTCCGTAAATCTGGAGTTTCTTCTCGTTGCACAGATATAACCATCTTTTGGGGATGGGGCCTACTTCTTGAGTGATGTCTATTCGTCCAGACAGATAGCTCCGAGAAATCATAGAAATTATGTTTCTTAACTCCAAGTCTAGTTCGATGTTCACAATTAATTTTGGTATGTCTTGCATGACCCTGCTGGATAGCCTTGCATCCTTCTATTCTTGTGTGAGGCTGAGATTTGACTCTTGCCTCGTGCACTGGACGAGCCTGGTGTGTTGATCTAGCCTTGCATGCTGGCTTATTTGAACTAGCCTTGCGCGCTGGCTTAGACTTAGTTTGGTTTTGAAATTTATTTGTACCATGCTGGCATCTGGTCTTATTCATGCTAAGTTGATGAGTGCAAGACTGAGTTTTGCTTGGCTAAGAGGTGCTAGGCTGACATTTGCCAGGATGAGAGGTGCTAGGCTGACCTCTGCCAGGATGAAAGATGCTAGGCTGACCTTTGCCAGGATGAGAGGAGCAAGGCTGCCCTTTGCCATGATGAGAGGTGCAAGGCTGCCCTTTGCCACGATGAGAGGTGCAAGGCTCCCCTTTGTCAAGCTGATGGGTGCAAGGCTGGTCTTCGCCAAGTTGATGGGTGCAAGGCTGTAACGCCCCCACTTCGGCTCTACCTTTTTGCTCTTTTTTTTTTTTTCCTAAGTGGGCGACATTACTTAATACTATGAATAACTCAACAGTCCCATGATCTTGGAATAACCGTAACTACTGCCATGTCAAAATGAATAACCATGTCTGAAACTGAAAGGATTTTATTTATATAGAGAGTTAATTACATAAATTGGCACACTGCTTTAAATATCTTACACAAAAGAGTTAAATACTACAAGTTAAAGCAGTGCCCAGAAAAAGGAAACAAGAACAAGAAGTGACAAAGGAGACAAGAACAAGAAGTGCGAAGTACCCCAATAGTATTGTGCTAGTAGTATCCTCTACTCGACCTGGTTGGTGAAGTAAGGATTGTTGTCTGGAGCAATCTCCCCTTCTCTACTTTCGTGATCTGGGCTTAAGAAAACCCAGGGGATTAAACGCAGCAAGTAACACAAAAACAAGAAACACGTGTACTTTCACAGTACAAATAAATAAAAGAATAAATAAATTACGTTGATACAATCGTATCTTAAGAATGCTGAAAATGAATTGAGTAAGACTATTCATTTAAATAGCAGAAACAAACCATGTAAAGGTGACAAGTGTAAGCGGAGTAAATATCTATCATGTTGCATATAACCAGAACAATGTAAATCAAACACATGCTTCATGTAAAATTTAACAGGTCCATGTCATGTTAGTGTTGGAATTAAATTCAATGATGGATAAGATAGCGTGCAGTTTCTCATATTGTACAAGTGCCCGTGCATACCCGGGACCCGGCCTCTAATTCATGGCGCTGAACCATGACACACCGCTAGGTGCTACAAGTCAGATCCCGTTAAATGAAACAAGTAACGGGCATCACCCATATGGTGACTCATGTATCAGACGGTGGCTCAGTACCACCCAGTGCTGCTAGTAAAAGGCCCTCAGCACCTAGTCAAGAAGTTGGCCAACAATATCCTTGTACAATACAGTACTTATCTATCCATCAATTAGTTTTTCCCATATTAGTAATGCATACAATGTACGTGAAGTAAAGGAAACACGTGGACTCTCATGTCAAATTGTACACATATCATTTCACAAGAATCAAGAGTTCAAGAATCAAGATTTGGAATCATGTACACATGTATTATAAGGATGCTTCATGTCATGTAATAATGATACTAGAACTTGTAATCATGTCTTGTAATAAAAATACTAGAACTTGTTATCATGTCGTGTAATAAGGATACTAGAACTTGTAATCATGTCTTGTAATAAAAATACTAGAACTTGTTATCCTGTAATAAGGATACTAGAACTTGTAATATGGATACTAGAACTTGTAATCATGTCTTGTAATACAGATACTAGAATTTGTCATCATGAATAATCTTGCCTTCATGTATCATGTTGATATTCACATGTCATATTATCATAAATCCGCAAATCATGCCAAGTGTATAAATCCGTTGCCAAACGCGAGGCTAAAAATGGCCAAACGCGAGGCTAAAAGGATAGTCAAACAGGAAGCAGAAATAGTCAAACGCGAGGCTAAAAATTGCCAAACGCGAGGCTAAAAATGGCCAAACGCGAGGCTAAAAGGATAGTCAAACAGGAGGCAGAAATAGTCAAACGCGAGGCTAAAAATTGCCAAACGCGAGGCTAAAAAGGATAGTCAAACAGGAAGCAGAAATAGTCAAACGCGAGGCTAAAAATTGCCAAACGCGAGGCTAAAAATGGCCAAACGCGAGGCTAAAAGGATAGTCAAACAGGAAGCAGAAATAGTCAAACGCGAGGCTAAAAATTACCAAGCGCGAGGCTAAAAATGGCCAAACGCGAGGCTAAAAGGATAGTCAAACAGGAAGCAGAAATAGTCAAACACGAGGCTAAAAATTGCCAAACGCGAGGCTAAAAATGGCCAAACGCGAGGCTAAAAGGATAGTCAAACAGGAAGCAGAAATAGTCAAACGCGAGGCTAAAAATTGCCAAACGCGAGGCTAAGCCGAAAATAGCCAACATTCGTAAATCAGGCTAAGTATGCAGTCCAGAAATTTTTCTAAGTATGCAGATCCAATATGATGTAAATTTATCCATAAAGAAAAAGGAATCATGTACTTATAATAAAAATCAAATAATTTCCAAGAAAGATCATACATGCTACTTGTACTCAAATACGATTCAAAGAGAGAACAAGAACAAGGTGATACTTGCCTCTATTCCTTTTAATCTCCTCCTTTATCTTAGCAAAGCCTCCCTTCTGTTTTCTTTACTTCAACGAACTAGAAGAACCAAGGGTAAAGAGTGATTTTTATTTTGTACTTTTGATCAGAATTCTCTTTGAGAGAATAAGGTTATATATGCCTAAGGGTATTTTGGTCACCTTGTCCTCTAGCCTAGCCCTAAGGCTTCTTGCATGCATGACAAATGTCAACTAGAGTGCCACCTCTCATTCTTTTTTAACAACTCATCCTCACAAAAGGCCAAGGTGGTGCCCTTAGAAATTAAATTTAAATTTGAAGGTGTATAGAAAGAAACTTTTGCCTTGATAATTTGAAATGATAGTTTGGGGTGTTACAAAGGCTGACCTTTGCCAAGCTGATGGGTGCAAGGCTCCTCTTCGTCAAGTTGATGGGTGCAAGGCTGTTTTTGAGCCTGACATCCTCCTTGCTTCAAGCTAGACTGATTTGAGTCTGGCATCCATCTCGCTTCATACTAGGCTGATTTTGAGTCTGGCATCCATCTTGCTTCATGTTAGGCTGATTTTGAGCCTGACTTCCATCTAGCTTCATGCTAGGCTGATTGTGAGCCTGACATTTAAAAAGAGCTTTGAGTGCTCTGCGGCGTGCCCTTCGATTCCGGTTACGGATTTGGGTCCATTTTTGTGCCGCGATAGGTTCTCCTTTGGCATCATATGCAGCGAGCTCCCTGAATATTGGGAGAAACACAGTTGGCTTTGACGAATCATAGTTCGGAGATCCAAGGGGCTGTTGATAAATCAACGTCTCCTTTTCATCCAAGACATGAAGTCCTCCTTTTGTTCAGAGTTAGTCTTTTCGTGCTTTTGCCACGCAGATCTCTTATGGCGTGGACTCGATGAGTCCGAAGATACGTAATCTTCATATTTCTGCTGGTCGACTTCGATTACCAGCATCTCGACCATTTCTCCAATCTTGTGGACATCAGATTGGACCACCATCTCCTCTTCAATATAGGAGATCTCTCCCACTGTGGTCGCCAGTCTGTTTTCGGTAGAAACATGGTTGAATCTTTCCATTGCCATTGACAGAGAAAAATTACAGATTATCAAAAATTTATCCTTTTCGAATTACAATGAAAAGAAAATAAAAACAGACAGAGAGGACTTATAGATCGTCGCTCTCTTTTTACAGAAGATGTGGGATTCGAACTCGGATTCAAACTTGAATTTTGGACTTGGCAAACTCAAACTCGAATTTTGGATTTGGACTCAGATTTTGGATCCGGACTTGGATTTTGGATTTGAATTCGGATTTAAACTCGAATTTTGGACTTGGACTCAGACTCGAACTCGAATTTTAGATCCGGGTTATTTTTATTGTTCTACAGTAATATTATAGCACATGATTTGTAGCATTATAGTACATGACTTGTAGCATGATGAATTAGATATCAGTATCATCTTAATAATATTAATGCACAATTGTATTTTAATATGTATTATCAAAATCGATTCAATAATCTGATTTAATTCTCAATACCAATCAACAGCCCAATTTGTAAACCAAGTGCATCATGTAATAATATTGCACAGTTATTTATTAAGCCCACTGCGTTTTCATTTATTAAGGCCACTGCATTTTTATTTATAAGGCCCACTGCATATTTATTATTTAGGCCTATTGCATTATTATTCATAAGGTCCAATGTATTTTTATTATTTAGCTCTCTTGTCTTATTATTAATAAGTCCCACTGAACTTTATTATTATTATTATTATTTTATCCGGCCCAATTTCAACCCTAAGCCCAATGTATGTATTATTTTTATTTTTTTCTTTTGCTGGGCTGGGCCCAAGCTCACTGAACATAAAACTATATGGTTTTGTAATTGTCAACTGTTTGCTGCATCGTCAAAATGGTTTTAACCCAAAAAACGTTTTTTGCAGCTTCGTCAAATTTTGACATAATACTTTCACCAATCCAGCTCCAGTGAACTATACTGCACTAATGGGAAAAGCTCAAACTTACTCCGGGATCAGTCTATCTCGCAAACCCCTTCTTCAACAGTGATAATTATCTCCAAGTGCAGTGACCTCCGGCAATCTCTAACCCAAAAAAAAAAAAAAAAAAAAAAAAAGAGAGAAGAGAAGAAAGGGGGAGATCCATCTTGCCTCAGAGAAGCTTCATCATAGGCAAAGAGTGGGGCAAGATTAGTGGAGGCCATCCTTGAGATTACCTATGCAACCATCCTTACCTTCCACTGCATCGGGACCATGGAGTTCAACTGGGGTTGGCTGGGGAAGGGTAACAAACAGAAAGAGAGGGACAGTAGTGACGAAGACAAAAACCCAAAGCATCGCCGGCGCAGTTGGAGCGAGGTGGTCAAGGATTCGCCGGTTGGACCGAAGATTGCGGCAGCAAGCGGGACTTGTCATTCACTACCGAATGCGACAGTCCCCGCGCCGAACTCTCCCGGGCTTCCTTCGGTGAACCTGACTCTATCTGGTGAGCAGGTACTTGCACTGCTGGCAGAGGCCAAGAAGGGGAAGTATGTCCCTAGCGATGCCGACAGAGGGGGATGGACTGAACACAAATCAAAAAATACAATAAAAAAGGAGCGCAAGATGGAGAGTTTCACCTCAAAAAAGAGGAGGGTCAGCTCGCCAATCACCGATGGCTGCTGGATTTGTGGGAAGAAAGGTCACTACAAGGACGAATGTCCATATCTGCATTGCAGGTTCTGCAAAGTGCTCGGCCACGTCATTGCAGAGTGCCCCTCGCTGCCAAGAAAGTTGAAGGAGGAGCCAAAAACATCAAGGAGGGACTCCGTCAAGACATCCACCATAGTTGCAAGAACAACTAGAAACTTACCAACTCAGGTCCATGGGGAGAAGAAGAAGGTAATGGCTGCTGCACAGAGCCTCGCCACCCCAAGGAGGGGGAGTACTGCTAAAAACAACCGCGCCATCCCCCGAGTATTTCTCCCAATGTCGGACCAAGCATCGACAGAATTCGTGCAATTGTCTGGCATCGTGGGAGTAATTGAACCAGGACATGGGAACCCGTCCGTAGAGGAAATGGTGAACGGTCTCTGCGACTTATCAACAACATTACGGAACCATGATTGGAAGTTGTTCAAAGAGGGAAGGAATTACCTGGCTCGCTTCCCGTTACCGGCGGGATTGGAGGTGGTATTATGCCGGACCTCTATTCCCTGCAGAGGCTACCAAGCAGGGTTCAGAGTTGTGCGATGGGGAAATGAGGAAGGGGTGCGACACCACAAATTCCCAGTTAGGGCATGGATCGCAATCAGAGGAATTCCTCGCAATCACTGGAACCGAACTGATTTGAATAAAGTCATGTTAAAATTCGCTCAAGTTCTAGAGGTTAGCGACTCTACTCTTGATAAGTCCGATCTATCGGTGGCGAGGTTGCTCGTGGGTTGTGATGACATTGGATATCTACCAAATGAACTCGAAGTTGTGATTGGTTACAAAACCTATAGGCCGGAGAGTCCAAATGCATAGAGTCCAAATTTTTGGAGCCACCAGAGATCAAATTATCTCAGGAAGAAAGGGAATGGGCGGAGAAGAACCTGGAGGAACCTTCGAAACCCGCTAGGGTTGCAGTAGCGGTGGCGTCCACCCAGAATTGTGCTGGGAGGAAAACCACAGTACAGGGATTCTATCAAAAACCAGAGGACACCCAGGTAGCCGCCGGTAAGCGTCCAGCTCCGGGACAACAGGCTAGTTTCTCTAATTCGGCACTGTCGTCCCTTAATTTGGAAGCCAAATGACGGTTCACGTGGACCAGGGATCTTTCGAACCCACCTGCGACCGGTGCTTCGGCGAGCTGGGAGGCAGGTTGGAAAGATCTCGCCGGTGATTCGAAAACTCAAGAATCGGGTTTCGGATCAACAAGGACGACGGGTACAAGACAAAAATTACCTGAAAATAGCGAGATGGATACAGTACCCGCAAAAGTGGGAAGCAGCCTACCGATTACAGAAGGGAAGACAAATAAGGAAGGTCAGGGATTTCACTTTCGCCTCAACGAGGGTGGCTCCAACTTCCCTTTGATTGTCCATGGTAAGGATGGTAAGCTCATTCTCGAGCAGAGTGGAGAAGAAGACCTCGGGCAGAGTGCGCGTCGGAGAGAGCGCTCCCCCTCAAAGTCAACAGTTGCAGCGGAGAAGGAGGAAGATAGGGCAGCGGATGGGGAGGCGGCTAGGGCACCCGAAAATAGAAATTTAGGGAGTGAGATGGAGCGGAGTGATTACCCCTGGGTTTAAGGGTTGGACTCCATGGGCCCTCTTTTGTACATGGGCCTTTATCCGAAGCCCATAAGGAGCCTGGTTCAGCTACAGCTTCAATTTCCCCAATCCAGCCCAGTGGTCCAATCATACAGCAGCAAGCACCCCTTCTACCTTTAATTTCTGGTCTTGACAGAGAGATTCTGAAGGAGGCATTGGCTAAAACGCTAGAGAACCTAATTAGAGGAGAAGGCCCAGCCTCCTCTCGTCGGCGACAGCCCTCACGCCGCCCAAAGAGACTTCGTATAAAATCTGCTACAGGACCAAGTTCATCACCGTTAGAGATTTCGAAGAACCCGGAGGATGCGCTACAAGAAAGTGAGAATCCTTCTCCTAAGGGGATGGAGGTGAATATTCCAGTGGAAGAGGAAACATAAAAAATACCTGCTGTACGCGAAGAACTGCTTTCAGATTTTGAGGAGTTTACGGGAATCTCGAATCATCATCCAACAATCACACCCTCCAGACGTAGCAAGAGGCTAAGTGAGAAGCGAGGAGGCCAGGTTTACCAGCCCGGGCAGGTTGCATCCTTAGCATCAAAGCGTAAGGCGCTGCACACTAATCTTGATAAAGGTACCCCTTTTCCCTCATTTGATATTCTGCATTTGTTGCCTAATCAAACCCTTCTTGAATTTGCACAAATTTGTAATATCGATATGGGAGAAACCGCGAGTAGTAGAGCTCATGCCATAGAGGTCATAAGAACTGTCAACTCCACTAATGGAAGGGTTGTTGGCGAGAACCATTGAGTTCTAGCTGCAACAGATATGGAGAAGTAGATAATATTAGTGTTATTATGAAGATAATTTTCTGGAACGTTAGAGGGCTAGGGGATAGGACAAAGCGGCGTATGGTGGCAGAAGTGCTGCGGGATAATGGAGCAGATATCTTTTGCTTGGAGGAAACAAAACTGGTGGATCCGCCAGTTTCGCTTGAGCATGAAATTGCACCGAATAGAAACTTTAAATTAGTATTTAAAAATGCGAGAGGAGCCTCAGGTGGTTTGGTTATCGGTGTAAACAGTAATTGCTATGAGATCTTGGACTCCTCTGTAGGCACATTCACCTTATCTATTATTGTTAGGCAGAAAAATGATAGGTGGACTCAGAGAGTTACTGTGACATATGGCCCAAATCATAGGGACAGTAGAGGTGCTATGTGGAGAGAGATTCAGGCTCTGGCTCGTCAGAACACTCTACTCTGGGTGATTGGAGGGGACTTTAATGTCGTTAGCTTTATGGAGGAGCGTCTGGGGGGGACTTTAATGATCAAGACAGGGATGACTTCAACGACATTATAAGTGAGACAAGATTAATAGAGATCCCTCTCTCAGATCGTAGGTTTATCTGGTCCAACATGAGGTAAAATCCTTGCTTGGCTAAGCTGGATAGGATCCTAGTTTAAATTGATTGGGAAGATCACTTCGGTCTTTCCAGAGTTTACTCAATCCCCAGACCCACGTCGGATCACGTCCCGATATGTTTGGATTCAGGGGTATCGGCACCCAAAATTATCCGACCATTCCGTTTCGAGAAGTGGTGGTTGGAATTTGACGAGGTACATGAGCTCATACACACAAGCTGGTCTTCCCAATTTAGGGGTAGAGATGCTGCCGAGATAATTTGTGGAAAATTGAGAAGATTACGTCGGGCTCTGTCCAGGTGGGACAAGAGACACCGTGGTCTCTTAAAAATCAGAAAGAAAGAATTGATGCAGCAGATCGTTGAACTTGAGAAACAGGAAGAACTCACAAACCTTAGTAGTGAGGAGATAACAACTTTGAGTGGCTGCCGTAAAGAAATAAAAGAAATATACAAATTAGAGGAGATAAAATGGTGTCAGCAGGCAAGATCCAAATGGCTGAAGGAGGGGGATGCCAATACGGCCTACTTTCATAAGATAGTAAATATGAGACATAGAACAAACACAATTTTGTCACTGTACAACCCAGCGGGTGAGAATCTAGCTGGGGAAGTCCTTAGGACCCACATTTACGATCATTTCCAACAGATATTTGGACACTCAGAATGCGAGAGGATCCGTCTATGTAAGGAAATATGGCCGAAAAATCCTAATCCTCACTCTCTGGAGAATGACTTCACCGAAGAAGAAATAAAAAGAGCAATTTGGGACTTGGGCCAAGACAAAGCCTCGGGCCCTGATGGTTTCCCTATCTTCTTCTTCCGGACCTTTTGGCCATTGCTTAAACAAGATCTTATCAACTTATTCAAGGAGTTGAATAATGGAGTGGCATGACTGGACAGACTTAATTACTCCTTTATAGTTCTTATCCCGAAGAAAAATTTCCCAAGAACTATCGACGAGTATCGCCCAATAGCGCTACTGAACAGTGTGCTTAAGATTATCTCTAAGGTGCTCGCCTCGCGGCTTATGCCACTTCTCCCTGAACTGATAGGGGAAACCCAAACGGGCTTCATTAAAGGGAGGAATATCCTCGATGGTGTAGTCATTGCACAAGAAGTACTTCACCAATGTTAAAAGACAAATCGTCAGGGATATTTTCTAAAGTTGGATTTTGAAAAAGCATATGATAAAGTGGAGTGGGACTGTATAAATGAAGTTATAAGGAATAGAGGCTTTGGTCCGAAATGGTCCAATTGGATCCTCCTCTGGCTCCACTCTGCAAAAGTATCAATCTTAGCAAATGGGGAAATTGGGAAGGAAATTGTTTGTAAGAGAGGTCTCAGACAAGGTGACCCTTTATCACCGTTAATCTTTGTCTTGGTTGCAGAAGGGCTTAATCTCATGTTTGCAAGTATGAAGGAGGCAGGTAGAATTGAGGGACTACCAGCTGCAAGGTCGGCTTCATTCAAAAACCTTCAGTATGCAGATGACACCCTAATCGTTGGACATTGTAATGTCATACAAGCAAGTGCAATTAAGTGGATATTAAATTGTTTTGAGGCATGGTCTGGTCTGAGAATTAATTACCATAAGAGTTCACTAACCTTCACGGGTAAGGAAAGTCTCACAAATACCCTGATTGTGGAGATTTTTTGTTGCAAAATTGGTACACTCCCAATCTCGTATTTGGGCATTCCAATCAGGCCGGGGAAGAGTCGGAAGATTGACTGGGTTCCGATCATTGAAAGAGTACATAAAAGGCTAGATGGCTGGCAAAGCAAAATACTGTCTTTAGGGGGAAAACTAATTCTTCTAAATGCAGTACTATCTTCCATCCCGGTCTACTTTATGTCCTCCTTTATCACCCCAGGCTGGGTTAGACGAAGAATTGATACACTAAGGAGTCGTTTTCTGTGGGGAAACTCCGTCGAACATGGTAGGAGATTCCATCTAGTAGCCTGGGGCCAGGTTTGCAAGGCAAAACAGGAGGGTGGACTCGGTGTTTTGAATATGAAGAACTTCAATATGGCACTGATAGCCAAGTGGTGGTGGAGGTTTTTAGCTCAACAAACAGGATTAATCCAGAAATTGATGAGAGCAAAATATGGGCCACGTGTGGGCTCCTGGAGAGGTCAAGGGAGAAATCTGTGCAATATCTCAGGCTTCTGGAAGGGTGTCATTAGAGTAAAAGAGTTATTTTGGCAAGGAATGTCCTTTAAAGTAGGCAAAGGCGATAAGATAGTTTTTTGGGATGACATATGGTGTGAACCTTTACCCCTCAAAAGGTTATTCCCCCTGGCTTACGAAGATAACTCCAGAAGAGATGGCACAGTCGCAGACTTCTGGTGTAGAGGGAGATGGCGACTTGGGACTGATGCAAGGAAGGGATGGCAGGTTATACGTGACCGGCTGCGCCACCTTCAGCTCAACGCTAACGAGGATTGTCCGGTATGGAGATGGGATAAGTTCGGAGTTTTTTCGGTTAGATCGTTGTATGGAATACTCAACAATGGGGGGATTAGATCCACTCATGCAGCCATCATTTGGAATGTAAAATGCCCTCTGAAAATAAAAATGTTCCTTTGGCTCTTGGATAAGAATGCAATCCTCACATAGGACAATCTACAGCGTAAAGGTTGGCAGGGCCCTAGTAAATGTGTGTTGTGCGGATCAGCCAGCGAATCAGCGTAGCATTTAATGTTAGCATGCCCATACTTTAGGAGGATCTGGGTGGAAGTTGCTTGTCGGCATAACATCCAAATAAGGGGAGGTACCTTTTCGTCAGTATGGACGAACTTTTCGTCTAGAGGCAGAGCTCATTTTGAACATAGAACCATCATTACTGCTGTAGTTTGGAACCTATGGTTGGAGAAAAATAAAAGAATATTTACTAATAAGGCTCATAATTTGGACCATTGTGTTTATTGTATGTCTAATGATGTTTTATTGTGGTTAGCAGCCTTTAGAGGCCCAGAGATGTCTTTGCATACCACTCCGCCCGACGTCAATGCCGTGGTAAACTTGAGGCTCCCCCAAAGGACTACAAGCGCAGAAGATGGTGAGGAGGAGGTGGCTCGTGTGACTTCAGTGGACCAGGAGGAGACGGAGTAGAAGCAAGCGTTCACCCACCGTTTGCATTCATCATTTTAGCTGTGGGCTGATCTATTATTATGTAGTAGACACTACGTTATGTTTTCACTCACTCTCTAGTTGGGTTGAGTCTTGTATTTGTTTTAATTGTGGTATACTTGTTTGTATGTTCTATTAAAACCCTTTTAATGGAACGCGGGGGGTGATAGCCCACCGTTTATTTTTCAAAAAAAAAAAACTATACCGCACTAAGCATTGTAGTGTTGATGCCTTGCTGGTACCGTTAAAACATTTATTTACATTGATTATATTAGCAGACAAACCATTTTGAGCCTGCATGCTTTGCATTTGGAACGGATCAGATCCAAACCTGACCCGATAAAATCACTATTTTAGTGCCACCAGCACTCCTATTGGGAGTTTCTAGAGGGGCACACCATTTTTCCTAGTGAGCCCAGTTTTCTTGGTGAGCCTACCTCCTAGTGAGCACACCAAATAGCCTCAAAATACCCTCACTCTCTCCCTCACTCTCATTTCCCCTTCCTTCTCCCCTCCCACCTCCATTCTTCTCTCCCTCACGTCTCCAACTCCAGGGCCGGCCATATTTCAAACCCAAAAACCCAACTTCTCTCTTCCTTTCCTCTCTCACCTTTCTCACCTCTCTCACCTCTCCTAATCCTTCATCTTTCCCTTCCCCTTTCCTGCCTCCTCCTCCACCCAACTTCGCTTCTCTCTCCAAGCCGTTGTCGATCTGCCGCCGCCGATCCAGCCCACGCCGCTCGCCCGCCGTCCTACCATCGCTTCTTGAGTCAAAGTGGATAAGATGTCTTCCTCATTTAGCAAATTTATTCTTTTTATTTTGATTTCTTTTTTGGAGCAAAGAATGGGAGGTTTTTGGATTTGGTGGTTTTGTTGGGTTGGAGAGGAGGAAGAGGGGAGGAGGAGGAGGATGATAAAATTGAGGATAAAGCATTGGGGTTTTAGAGGTGGAAGGTTTTTGATTATTGCATCCTAATTAGTTCTATTTTTAGTTTCCGTATACTATTGGTTGGTGTTTTCTCTTACATTTTGCCTCATAGATGAATATTGCTTCCTACTATGTCTTTCCATTTTTCCTATAAATTATGTGTCTTTTTCAAGATTGTTATCTTTTGAGCAATGGAAATTTGGTGGGTTTTTCCAGTTTTGTGGAACGATATTGCTGGAGAGCAAGTTTCCGTGGGCAATAACTTGGCTTGATGAGAATGGGCGGGTTCGGGGCCAATTTTTGCCAAGTCAAAATTTTGAATTAGAAAAATAAAAATTTTATTTTAATTTTAAATTTTAAGTAGGGTGGGCTAAGAATTGGCCATTGGAGCCAGCCATTCTCATGGAGGATTGACAATAGATTGGCAGTGGGTTTAGGATATTTTGGTCAATCCTTTCTCTGATGCCTTCTCAGATTAGGTTGCGCTTCTTCCTTCCGAATAGGTCACTATAATAAGAATGTAGATATTCGTATTTGTATATCTAATGGACATGTTTTTAATGCTTTTCTTGTTGCGAACTTTCCTACTATAAAGGTGTGTAATGTTCTATTCTTTGCAGGTGCGTTGATTGCTCATATCGTATTTGAAGATGATAATATAAGATCCAGATCTGAGAGATACCTAAGCTGCATCACAAATTCAATTGAGATAGTTTTGCAACACAAAGTGGAGGTTAGAATAGGCCTTGCGTCTGAAAATCAGGAGGCAAGACTACCAATCTGGAGGCAAGACTATCAGTCCAGTTGAATTAACACTCCTCAAGAGTTTTAAGATCTGGAAACGTTAGATTTAATTATTTTTGGTTTTGGATTTAACTTGAAAGAACTGTACTCGAAAACAATGTGTTTTAGATGGTTGTTCGAGAACTATTTGCTGCAAACGAAACTTTGTATATATGTATTTTTTTAATGTAATGTTGTGCAGATAAAATAGATGCCAGTTCATAGTGCAGATAAAATACTATTTCTTAAGAATGTCAATAAAATACTAAATAATTGAATCATATAATTAATGGAAGTATGAATATTGTTTTACCTACCTATCTCCATCATCTGTTGCCACGCAAATAATAAAAGTATAGAATATTTTTTCTTTGTGTTTGTTCCTTATTGTTCATGCATGGTGGTGAGCATATATAAATATTTATCAACTTCAAAAAAACCGAATCGAATAGAAGTGGAAACTAAATCGAATAAACTCTGCTTAGTTGGGAGAAAATGTCATTTATTTGGGAAAAATAAAATAAAGTAAAAAAGGGATTTGATGTTTTGCCAAGAACAACCAAAATGTAAAAAAAATGGCAAACCAAAATGTCGCAAAAAATGGCTCACTATTAGCAGGGATCGAACCCGAGGCGCTCGCATAACAGACAAGAATACTCACCACTATACTACAATGACTTCATTAATAAAGAAATGAAAAAAGACTTATTTATAGTGGCCCTTATCTCCTATCCGGAGAAAATTTAAATGTCCGAACAACAGTCTACTGTCCGGACTGGATGTCCGGACAGTTATGAACCGTTCGCACTACAGTCGTCTGGACTGTCAGTCCGAATTGTGAGTTTTTTTTTTTTCATAACTTTTATCAATTTACAATGTTTCTAGAGTTTTCGAGTAAGTAAAGAACTAATAAATTTAATTTTCAAATTTAATTGGTGAGATAATTTAATATAGAAAAAAATTTGATGGAATAGTTGTATATTTTAGGTTTTTTTTTTTTTTTTTTTTATTAACTGAACTGGAGTTTGGGAAGAGGAGAAAGAAGTTGAAAAAATGGGCATTCTAGTCAAAAAAAAATCGATAGTAAAATTATAATATAAAAAAAGTTTTTAAGTCGATTCACTAGGAAAAATGGTGTGCCCTTTTTAGAAACTCCCTTCCTATTATACCGGCAGACGTGTACTTGAGCATTCAATATCATTGATTATAGAATTTTCAGTCATTATCCCTGACATGTCAGCTTTAATCCATCGTATTGCCCAGCATTTTGCCAAAGACGCCCACAACAAGGCATCTTGCACATAAATTATAATGGTACGGTGAATGTTCGTTTGTGTACTTATTTATTCTTTATGGTTATTGGTTATAAGTATAATGTAGTGGTACTTGGGAAAGAAGGTTAGTTGTTGTTGCTTACAAGTATAATGTAATACCTGATATCCTTATTGTATTGTTCATTTGGTCGCATCACAAGAACACACCTTCTTTTAATCAGTTTGCTATTTAGGTTTCACATTTTCATAGCGTAAATGAGAATTAGGACACTACATTTAGTTTAAATTTTAGCTTTTTCAATATGGATGCTGTAGAATGAGAAAAATGGAGGAAGGTTCCCGAAGAAAAAAATAGCTCCACATATTGCAGGGCTATTTTAGCCTCACGCGTCGCAAGGCTGATCCCAGCCTCACGTCGCGAGGCTAGGAGGCCTTACCATCCATGAATTCTGGACGAAATTCTCATTAAGATTTCGATTAGACCCATAACTGATTTGGGTACGGAATCAAGACCAAATACAATGAATTTCGAGATCAATTTCAATCAAATAGGAAACCATATATTTGATAAAGATTATAAAGAGATTTCATTCTTATTTACAAGGCAGGTAATCCATCCAACTTATGACTATAAATATATGTCATGAGGCATTGTGTTGTGGTGGACACCTTTGGAGAGACCCAAGGTCAGTTTAACATGTCTAGGTACGTTCATAAAAACTAGCAAACTGATCATCGCTATACTAGCCACCATCTCTGGCAACCGTCGCCATGCTAGGCATGCTGCTCTCATTTATGTTGGATAGTCAACGGGAGTCAAAGTAAAACTCATAGCCAAGTAAAGAGCCCATCACATTTGTAAAATGAGAGAGAAATATATAAATCTCTCATTTTGTTTTCTATTTTGGTTGTAATTTTAGTTTATGAGATTATTGAAATTTAATAGTAATTTCAATGAAGAAAATCCAAAATTTTATCATAAACAAGATGATGACCATAGTGAGAGGTCTCTTTACAATAAAAGATGTGGTGCAATCCAACACTCATGGGAGAATAGGTGGAATTCGAGCTTCCTTCTCAAATCAAAGCTCTCTTGGTTGATCTTGCCGCATATCTACTGATCCAGAGGCGAATCCATGGCACCATCATCAGACTGGATATGAATCATCACCCTCCGATCAGTTTAAGATTGAATAATAAATTATTTAATTAAAGGGATGGAAACATAAATTCAGCAGGTTCTTCATGGATTTAATGAACCAATCCTTGATCTCTCAGCGATTGAGGTCTCATCAACCGCTCCAAGGGTGAGCTCTGGCCTCATTTACTCGGAGAGGCTCTACGCCGCCACAGCCTACGCCGGGTCCCGGGCCTCCTCCTCGTTGCGGGCGGTCGGCTCTCTCTCTCTCTCTCTCCCTATCGTCCTGCAAGTGACTCAATGCTATCAACAAACTGGAAATCCTCCTCAAAAGATTTGGTTGTAAGAGAAATTGAATTCATCTATGCTTTGTAAATCTGCACTACTATGTTGAAAATATGTTGAAATTAAGTTGAAGCAGCAGAAAAAAAATGGAGTGTTGTAAAAAGAATATATATATATATATATATATATATATATATATATATATATATATATATATATATATATATATATATATATATATATATGAGAAAATGGGAAATTCACCAGCGGTGAAGGGGATTCCTTCACTAGCGTTTAGGTGGACTAATAATTGTATTACACGTGGTGCCACTCAAAGTAATAAATAAAAGAACTTTCTTAACTACCCTTTCAGTGGCGTCATGTGCAATACAATTATTTGACCACCTAAGCGCTAGTGAAGGAATTTCGTTCACCGTCAGCGAATTTCCCGTTTACTCATATATATATATATATATATATATATAGAGAGAGAGAGAGAGAGAGAGAGAGAGATAAATGGAAATAAGCTGACAGCTCACGCAAGTTACCTGAGCTGCAGTTCATTTCCACTATCTCCAATAATCTATTTTAAAAAATTTCTTTTGGATTATGATCTCGACCCCCTAGGGTTCACTCATACCCAATTTCTTGGATTTAGTTTTTATTTGAACCTCCATCAAATTAAAATAAAATTAACGGTTTTCGATGAATAAAACATTTTGTATGCACTTGATGCAAGGGTAAATGAACTCTAAAACTTATGAAATTTAATCCGAAAGAAGTTAAGAAGATAGAGATTGTAATTGTAAAAACAATTGAAGAAAAATCATTGGATCATTATAATTACAGTAATCCCATATATATATATATATATATATATATATATATATATATATATATATATATATATATATATATATATATATATATCAAACAGAAAATTCACCGACAGTCTCTAATTCTGTAAAACAAATACAAAAAATAAATTCAATTTTTTTTAATTATTTCTGTTCCATCTCTTTCCCTCTCTATCTTTTTCTAAAAAATAAAAAAATATTTCAAAATCCAACTAGTTGCTATCATTGTCGTGATTTATATCATAATTATCATCAGTGTTCATAGATAGAAGTTTGCTAGGACTAGGTAATAATCAAATTCACATCAAGTTTGAAGAGAGTTCCTTCACTGCCGTTTAGGTGGCCCAATAAAATTATTACACATAACGTCACTCAAAGGATAGTTAAGCGAGTTCGTTTATTTGCTATCTTGAGTGGTGTCACATGTAATAATTTTATTGGGTCATCTAAACGACAGTGAAAAACTCATTTCACCGCCGATGAATTTTTCATTTTCTCACATATATATATATATATATATATATATATATATATATATATATATATATATATATATATATATATATATATATATATATATATATATATATATATATATAACTAAATATTCACCGGCGGTGAAAGGAGTTCCTTCACCGCCACTTAAATGGTTTAATATAATTATTACACGTGGTGCCACTCAAACAACAGTTAAGAGAGTTATTTTATTTATTATCTTAAATAACATCACATGTAATAATTATGTTGGATCACATGTACCTAAACTCCCTTCTCTTATATATATATATATATATATATATATATGAAATCCGATCCCCATTCGGATCTCTTGAACCACCACCATTTCTCAAAGCCGCCAACCCTCCCCTCTTTCTCTCTGCAAACCTTGATTTCATCCGCTGGTCAAGAGTGGATGAGTCCTGGTCGAAGCTCATCGATGCCAAGTCGAAGGGCGGTGTGGGTGATAGTTGCAGTGCCCAGAAGACACCGCCAAGGAGGCCCCAGCAGCGCCTGCTACCTGTTCGATCAACGCAACGTCACCCCTGGCACCTCCGCGTGACGGTGATCGAAGCTCAAGATCTCATTCTCGAGGCAATGACTGTTGGCAGTGAAAATTTCTAAGTAAAAAAGGAATTTTCCACACAGAACGCGGAGCTAACTCCGTAGCTCCGCGTTTGGCTATTTTAGCCTCGCGTTTGAGCAAAACGCAGAGCTAATCTATAGCTCTGCATTCTGATAAAGTTTAGCTCCGCGCTAACTCCGCGTGAACAAATTTCGTTAGAATTTCAAATTGATTGTGATTGAGATTTGGACTTATCCAATATCCAAATTGAGTCCAATCAGAATCCTATATTGATTGTGATTGAGATTTGGACTTATCCAATACCCAAATTGAGTCCAATCAGAATTCCAAATCAAGAGATTTAAATCAATATTAAATATTTGATTAGAATCCTTGATGAATATAAAAATCTTCTTTTCCTATTCCTATGGAAATCTTAATTCATATTCCTATGGAAACTCTCATAACCACTAAAGTCTATAAATACTCTCTTTGAGGAGACTTTAAAAAAATCATAAAATCAATAATAGATCAATCCATAGATGATCATCAATCTTTAAGAGATCTTTTTTCTGGAGTTTTTGAAAAGTTCGAGTTACGCATAGAGCCTTGAACGAATCAAGACCAGAGGAGATCTGTTCTACAGTCGGCCGCCATCTTCAAGAGAAGATATTCGTCGTTAGATCGTCCAAAGGAGCTACTAGATAGATCCCATCACCACACAGATCCCACATCATATTGTAAAAGAGAGCGATATACATATAAATCCTCTCGTTTGTTCTATTTTTCTTTTGTTCACTTTCATTGTAAATCAAGTTATTTCAATGGAACGAAGGCAAGAAATTTCTGCTGCAAACAAACTGGCGACCACAGTGGGAGATGTCTCTTTCACCAAAGAAGAGATCGTGGAAAATCTAACGTTGAGAGGATAGGATCCGACGTGAACATGCTAGTCGAGGAGATCGATTAGCAGAAGTATAAGAAATATCTCTCCCTTGAGTCAGGTAACCTGACCGAAACGCGGTGCTATTGTCGCGTGCGCTCCAGTACCCTAGAATTGGGTAATCGGGAATCCACCGTTAATTGGGGAACCTTGGAAACCGCGGCCATAGAGCCGTCATTTGGGCAGGAAACTCTAGCAGGGGGTGATCTCTCTATTGCCGAAGAAGGCTTGAAAACTGGTTAGACCAGAGCCCAACTCCGCAACCGAAATCGGAGAGCTAGGTGAAAGGCCCTCAAAGCCCGCATTGAATGCGAGGCTAACTTTATTGAACGCGAGGCTATGATCCCTTGCAAACTGGCTCGAGTTAACCGCAAGACCAGTCAGTATCACGTTAAACACGAAGTTATGACTTGCGTTAATGGCAAGGACAAGCCAGAGTGTGATTCTCCATGCGAGGCTATTACTGGGCTTAGCGATGAACGCAAAGCCAGTTCAACTTGCGATAAACGCAAGATTTTTGACTCTCGCGATAAACGCGAGGATAAAATTTTCCTAAAGCCAGCATGTAAGAATTTTTCTCCACGCGAGGCATTACTGGGCTCAGCGATGAACGCAAAGCCAGTACAACTTGCGATAAACGCAAGATTTTTTGACACTCGCGATAAACGAGAGGATAAACTTTCCCTAGAGCCAGCGTGTGATTCTCCACGCGAGGCTAAAACTGAGCCTAGAGATAAACGCGAAGCCAGTAACACTTGCGTTAATCACGAGACTCCTCACTTTCGCATAAATCATGAAGATGAGTGGAAAATTTGCGTTAATCACAAAAAATCGCACTAAACGCGAAATTATCACCTGCGTAAATCGCCAAAGTAAGCCAGCGTGTGATGTACTTTCTCCATGCGAGGCTACTGAAACTAGCCAAAGTGCCAAGATTCGTGTAAAACGCGAAGATAAGCTAGCGTGTGATGGATTTCCTCCACGCGAGGCTATGGAACTTAACTCTGAAATTAATCAGAGTGCCAAAATTCATGTAAACCGCGAAGCTAACTTCAGGCCAGCGTGTGATGGATTGTCTCCATGCGAGGTTACTGAATTTAGTTATAAAACTGGCCAAAGTGCCAAAACTCGCGTAAAACGCGAGCATAAGCCAGCATGTAGTAAAAACTCCCCATGCGAGGCTACTGAACGTGAACAAAAACTTGAGCCAAGCGTTAAACAAAGCAAAGGATTCTTGCGCTAATCGCAAAATAATGCCAGCGTGTGAGGATACTCCTTTACGCGAGACTAAACAAACAGAAGTTAAACTTCTGCAAAAATGCCCAATCAGCGTAAAACGCGAGGCTAGCGTAAAACGAGAGGCTATGTCCCAGCCCCGCGTAAATCAGCCATTATACAGAATAAAGGTTGATAAGTATAGCACAGATAATGCCACCAGTCATGGGGGGTTACAGCAGGCTCCTGGACTCCTCCATCAGCCAAGTGAGTCCCATGTCCAAAATATAACTGAAGATTCTCTATTTTCTAAAATACTTGATCTCAGAGATTATTTGACGAGTAAAACGAGAACGAGTCAAACTTAGTCACATTCGACATGCCATTGCGAGCAAATAATATCAGCTGTACTGAATAGTTGCTACTGTGGTAAGAAAAGAATTTCTTTATTTAATAGAATAACTGAGTCTCATACTCCGAAAAGGAGGAAGAATAATATGAGATATCAAATCAGGGAAAAAGAGGTAAACGCGGTGACTTCAAATATGGTCGGTAAAGGTAAGAAGGCCATGGAAAAAAAACACGAGTCAGATGCAGATGATGAACAAGCTCGCCATCTTACACGACTCAAGTCAGACATTGTCGCTCCTCGAGATTATAGGCGACTTGCAAAAGGTTCCTACGACGATGACTCCGACAATTCAGCCATAGCCTCTTCACATTCATACATTTCTTCCCGACCAAGGAGGCTCGCATCACATATAGTGGATAAATCCGATGATGTCGACCAGAGGGTGGAAGCTCAGAAACAAATGACTCTAAGCCAACAAAAAGCTATCGAAGACCTCAAATTAATGCTTCTAAAAGTGGTCAAAAATACCCAGAAGATAGCCGATGATAAGGCTAAAACTTCTTCGGAACCGCCACCTAAGACAAATGAAGAAACTAAGGAAGAAAAGGCTTATTCGATACACGAGGATAATGACAAATACTCTTTCCATGATCCTCATGGAGAAAAGATCGAGAAATTGTAGAGCCAACTGGATGCCCTAATGCACAAGAAAGAATTGAAAGAATAGGGGGTTTTAAGACCATACCCGCCTGAATGGGATTTGACACCGTATCCCGAAAAGTATAAACCGCTCAAGTTGGAGCCATATGACGGGAAAGGATTTTCCAGTCAGCACATCTATTACTTCTTATCGCAAGCAGGTCGTCTGATGGGAAATAATCCCGTAATGACCAAACTATTTGCGAGCACCCTGTGAGGGCCTGCCTTCATATGGTTTATGCAGTTGCCCCCGGGAACCATAAATACTTGGTATGATGTCGAGAAACAGTTCTTGGCACGTTTCTTTGAGGATGATACCGAAATATCGGTTCATTCCCTCCTTGCAACGAAACAAGGGGAAGAAGAAACGGTCAAGAGTTTAACAAGGGGAAGAAGAAACGGTCAAGAGTTTCATTGAACGCTTCAGGGAAAAATCCATGTATTGTCGACACGGTATGACCCAGGAAACCCTGGTGGAAACCTGCAAGCATAATTTCAGGACCGGCGTACTGATAAGAATGGGAGCTGTAGAGTCCAAAATTTGGAAAGACCTGTTAAAGCAGGGAGAGCAGGCGGAAGATATAATTCGCCGGATTGAGAAATCTCGTAGCATGAGAAACTCTATAAATAACAGGCCATATCCACAGAATTCTAAAAATAAAGGGAAGACTGTGATGGCGACAGTTGCAGATCCAAAACCAAGACCTCAGAATCCGAGAGGTGCAGGTCAAAATAGGCCCCGACAAGATAGAACTTATATATTCAAGACGGAGCAGACAGGTACTCTGTTCCATCTCCTCCTTAGAAAGGGCATGTTGAAGCTTCTGGAAAATGGAAAACCGGAAGACGCTGGTAAAACCAACGACCCCAACTATTGCCTATACCATCGGAATGTCGGGCACCCAACTAAGGATTGCTATCCTCTTAAAAAGTGAATTCAGGCATTGATAGAAGCTAGGATTCTCACACATAAAGAGGAACAAAAGAAAGTTTCTGCAAATATGACAACTTTAGCAGTAGGAACAATGAGTTCCCTGCCAGAGCGATCTCTGTACCAATGGGGAAGCTAATATCGACACCAAGCACGGGCAGTCCGCACTTGCAAGCTAGCCCCTTGGGTATGCTCCGAACTACAGCTGCGATCGAATCATCCTTATTTGATAACAGCCGGATTTGGCTGGGGGTGCCAAAAATATTGACGATGATAAATATCATGCTTCTGCTATTCTCAATAGCCATTGGAATGGCTAATTGGGTGCTATAAACAAAATTTTTTTTTCGCCCAATGCTGTTAAAGCGGCGGAAAGAGGAGATCAAGTTCCTCGCCAACCCTATCATACTGGGGGTAAAAGTATAAAATTAACTACCCCATGCTGATTAAATGCAAAAGGGAGAGGAAATCAATTCCTCAACAACTCACCATGCTGAGGGGAATAGCATGGCTAGCCCAACACAAACGGCGATTGGTAAAGGCTAATCAAATTCGTTGATAGCTAGGGGTTTGCTAAAAATCCTATAAAACCTGTCATGTTAAGCTCTTACCTCTGACAGTATGATTTGGATTATTCCCATCTCCGTTCAAGTTACGCGTGAGAGCACTTGGACTAGACATGTACAATTAGGCGCCTCTGCCGAAATCTGATAATCATCATTAGATTATTTTGACATGTGCAATTCAAGTTATGCATCAGAGCCTTGAATTGCCTCCATTAAACTAAGGCATATGCAATTAGGTGCCTTTGTCTAAGATCGATGATCATGACCCGATCATCTTGGCGTGTGCAGTTCAAGTTACGCATGAGAGCCTTGAACCGCCTCCATTAAAGTTTCAAGCATGTGCGATTAGGCACCTCTGCCGAATTTCTTGATCTTAACTTGATCACCAAATTGAAGATCCAAAGTATTTCAAAATTTGATAAGTTCTAAGCTATTTTGAAAACTTTGGGGGGTTCTGTTGGCAGTGAAAATTTCTAAGTAAAAAATGAATTTTCCACACATAATGCGGAGCCAACTCCGTAGCTCCGCGTTTGGCTATTTTAGCCTCGCGTTTGAGCAAAACGCGGAGCTAATCCATAGCTCCGCATTCTGATAAATTTAGTTCCGCGTTAACTCCGTGTGAGCAGATTTCATTAGAATTCCAAATTGATTGTGATTGAGATTTGGACTTATCCAATATCCAAATTGAGTCCAATCAGAATTCTAAATTGATTGTGATTGAGATTTGGACTTATCCAATACCCAAATTGAGTCCAATCAGAATTCCAAATCAAGAGATTTAAATCAATATTAAATATTTGATTAGAATCCTTGATGAATACAAAAAACTTCTTTTCCTATTCCTATGGAAATCTTTATTCCTATTCCTATGGAAACTCTCATAACCACTAAAGTCTATAAATACTCTCTTTGAGGAGACTTTAAAAAATCATAAAATCAATAATAGATCAATCCATAGATGATCATCAATCTTTAAGAGATTTTTTTTCTGGAGTTTTTGAGATGTTCGAGTTACGCATAGAGCCTTGAACGAATCAAGACCAGAGGAGATCAGTTTTACAGTCGGCTGCCATCTTCAAGAGAAGATATTCGTCGTCAGATCGTCCAAAAGAGCTACTAGATAGATCCCATCGCCACACAGATCTCACATCATATTGTAAAAGAAAGCAATATACATATAAATCCTCTCGTTTGTCCTATTTTTCTTTTGTTCATTTTCATTGTAAATCAAGTTATTTCAATGGAAGGAAGGCAAGGAATTTCTGCTGCGAGCAATGACGGTAACCAATTGCTCTATATCTGAAACCAGGAAAATATATTTTGATATGAAAAGGATATAGATGCTTGTTGGGTTTGTGTCTTGAATCTTTTGAGTATCCAGATGTGATCGGAAATCACAAAGAATTTTAGTTCAGTTAGATTTGGATCATCCAATGGTATCCTAATTAGATTGAAATACCAATTAGATAGGAATACTATATATATTTTTTGTATATGAGACAAGAGAGGTGAACGAGCACTGGATGAGAGAGATGATTTTCATTATTATAAGAGTTCTTGTAACATTTCTCTCATAATAAATCTCTCTTGTTGTTTCTGTGAACGTATATCGAATTTGGTCGGCCGAACCATATTATTTCTTGTGTTCTTCTTATGTGATATATTATTTTCTTCATCACTGTGATCTCGAAGGGGGATTCGATTCCCAACAATGCTGCTAAAGAGGAGTTCCAGGCCATTTCCAATATTCATGCTTAAAAAGAAGCCAAAGCTAGAGAATTGACATAGATGGGTCTGAAGCTCGAGGCTGATCTCCACGCTCTTGAGCCTATGAACGCAGAGGCCTCAGAGTTGCAATCTATATTAAAAAAAAAAAAAAAAAAAAAAAAAAAAAAAAAAAAAACTAGTTTCTCCATGCCAAGTGATGTCAACAAAAGGTTCAAAGCATGACAAAGGATCTTGAACGATCAAAGAATTGTACTTGTGGTTTGGAATCAAGCATGGCTGTTTCACCACAAAACTCTTCTCGGTCTCAGTTCATTGCTAGCCATACTAATCATAGTGTTTCAACCGGTCCCACTGCATCTTTGATTAACAGCATCGACATTGATCAAATAATTGTCCCAAAGAGACGAAGATGGAAGAACTCTTTGCATATTTGGGTCCTAGTTTTCTTGAGCCTATTGCATATTGATCAAGGAAACTTTGAGACAGATCTCACAGTGGTTGTATGTGATATTCCAGAAGTCATCGGGGAAGCATTTGCTTTGAATATGTTGTTTAGCATCTCGATATGGTGTGGTGTGATTATCTCAGGTCTTAGCACTATGGCGCTTCTATTGCTACGAGAATATGGTGTTCGAAATCGTGCTCCAGCTATTCTATGGTATCATGGGCAGCTGGACGGCATATGAGATCAATGTACTCTACGTGAGGACAATGTTAGCTTCGGGAACCACGTTATCCCTTCAAAGACCTTACTGGAAAGCCATAGGTCTCGCCTTCAACCTTACCTTCCTCTTCAGATCGGACATTCAGTTGATCGGTTGTGCCAGCAACATTTACTACATCAATGATTGGCTGGACAAGAGAACCTGGGCTTACATATTTAGAGCATGCTGCGCAACAACGGGGTGTTCATTCCATTGTTCCGCCATTACATAGCTGAAGGCGTGACTCACTTGGGACCTAGAAAGTTGGTGCTCTGCTTCCCCGATGCCCCCAATATTCTCTATGCTTTCAGTGGCCATTCCATGACTGTGGAAATCATGCACGGAATGTCGAGGCTGCAGAAACTTGAATGTTTTTTTTACACTGACCCTGCCATCAGCGGCAGCAA